>PVHP010000839.1:0-85144 GCA_004024765.1 Zapus hudsonius | reverse complement strand
CTCCTGGTGGTCCTCTGCCTCCCGAGTGCTGGGACTAAAGGCGTGCGCCACCATGCCTGGCTCCAACTCCTCTTTTTACAGGAAAAAATAACTCTTGGAATGGGGGTGCTCTTTGATCTTGGCATTCCTTGAGTAGGATGATGGGGTTCAGGCCTCTGTACCATAATTTTAGGAAATGGTGAGCTCATGGAATTCAAAAGACCCTTGTGTTTTTTTTTTTCAGATCTTTTCTCTTCCAGTCGATCTATTTTTAGCTCCATGCCACCTGCACCTGCCTCCGTACCTGCCCCAGATACCAACAGTCCATCTGCTCAGGTAGAGGAAGGTGGGGAAGTGGCAGGCATCCCTCAATCCCTGGGGGGAGACTGTCAGTAAAGCTGTGTTCTTGTCTGAGGCTGCACGTGGCTTCTGTGCAACCAGCTCTTTTCTTACCAATTAAGACAGGATTTGAGAAGAAAAATGTAGATCGCTATTAAGTTCTGCTGATTGAAGTGGTGCACACCTTTAATCCTGGCTCTTGGGAGGCAGAGCTAGGAGGATGGCTGTGAGTTCAAGGCCACCCTGAGACTACATAGTGAATTCCAGGTCAGCCTGGGCTAGAGCGAGACCCTATCTCGAAAAACCAACAAAGTTCTGTAGGTTACTCTAACATTTTCCTTGCAGTCGACACAAGTTGGTTATGGATGTATAGCTGCTAGGACTAAGTACTGTTCTCTGCCCCCAGGATACTCTCAGCCTGCTTCTGTATCCAGTTAGCTGCCAGTAACCTTCTCCACCTGCCTCCAGGAAGAATTTCTTCTTTAGAGACTTGATTCCTCTTAACTTTTTCACTTAGGAAGAGCTGGCTTGACGAGCTGATACCTGAAGTTGTCCCCAGGGAGCCCCTGAGCAGCTGCAGTCCAGGCTGCCTGCTATGCTGGCAGAGGCTGTGTGTGAGGAGACCCCTACTGGACTCTAGAATGCCCAGGCTCTTGTCCAGCTTTGTGCAGACTACTGCACTGTGGGAGCTCGGTGTTACCCTTCAGTTCCTAATAGAAGGAAGACCCAGGGAACACCAATCCATTTTCCTAACACAGCAGTGATAAGCATGGGAGATGGTACTCCTGCCTCTTAGTCCCAACATCCAAAGTTGGGCAGTGAAAGTGAATTATCTGATCCTGGCCTTGTCTCCTAATTTCTCTCTTCCTTTTTCAGGGGAGCGTCCTGCCAGCCACGGCTTTGCCCAGCGTGAACCTTCCCGACAGCCTCATTGCATCCTCTGCAACCCCTTCCCTGGACCCCACAGATGGGCAGGGCTGTGAACATGCTTCCCAGACTGGGGACACCTTTATCCAGACCATGGACTTTGGTCCCCCTGAGCCTCCACTGAGCATCCCACAGCCCTTTCTCCCTGTCTTCACCATGTCTGTACTCTCCCCTGGACCTGCTCCAGCACCTGTCCCAACTGCATTACCTGTAATTTCTCCTCCTGGCACTGCTCTGAACCCCCCAACTCCACCAACTTTCCTGCAGCCACAGAAGTTTGCCGGAGTCAGCAAATCACTCCCTGTCATCACCCATACAGCCTCTGCCACCCTCACCCATGATGCTTCTGCCACCACATTCAGCCAGGGCCTTGTGATCACAGCCCGCCAACCTACCCCCTCGCCTTCCCCCTGTGGCCTGGAGCTGTCATCTGTCTCTCGGCCACCAGCTATTGGGCCTCCCCAACCATGTTTAACTTTTGTACACCCAAAACCTGTGTCCTTGACTGGAGGGAGGCCCAAACAGCCCCCCAAAATAGTGCCTGCTCCCAAACCCGAGCCTGTGTCCTTGGTGTTGAAGAACACCCGCCTTCCCCCAGGTGAGTCATATGCAGGGTAGCCAGCATGGAATTCCCTAGGAAAGGCTTTAAACTCATGACACCCTCTTCTTTCTTATTTCCTAGTCTGTATCTTTTTAAAAGTATATAATATTTATTTGCAAGCAAGGAGAAAGAGAGGGAAGAGGGAGAACGAGAGAGAAGATGGGCATGCCAGGGCCTAGAGCCACTGCAAGCAAATTCCAGACATGTGCCACTTTGTGCACCTGGCTTTAGGTGGGTAAAGCCCAGGCCATCAGCCCTTGCAAGCAAGTGCTTTTAACCATTGAGCCGTGTCTCCAGGCCCCTAATCTGTATCATTTAAAATTAACTGAGTATGGGGTTGGAGATATGGCTCGGTGGTTAAGGCACTTGTCTCCTGTGCCTGAGGCCCCCCAGTTCAATTCCCCAGTACCCACATAAGCCAGATCCACAAGGTGGTGGCCTTGGTGCTCTTTCTCTCTCTCTTTCTCTCTCTCTCTCTCATCATCATCATCTATCTCCTGTATCTCTCTGCTTGAAAATGAATAAATAAAATATTAAAAAAAAATAACTGAGTATGTTGGCATGTACCTGTGATCCCAGCACTTGGGAGGTTGATGCAAAAAGAACTTGAGGCCAGCCCGGGCTGCATAGCACTAACAGGCTAGCAATGGCTTTATATTGGTATTCTGTTTCAAAAAACTAAAAATGGGAATAAACATAAAAATCAGGGCTGGGAAAATGGCTCAGTGGTTAAGCGCTTGCTTGCAAAGCCTGTCAACCTGGGTTCAGTTCCCCAGTAGCCATGTAGGACCAGATGCAAGCATCTGGAACTTGTTTGCTGTGGTAAGAGGCCCTGTCATGCTCGTGTTCTCCATATCTCTTTCTCAAGTAAATAAAAATTAAGATAAAATAAAATTAGAATCAGTCTTCTTGGGACTGGGAAGATGAGCTCAGTCAGTACAGTGCTTGCCTTAGAGCCATAAGGACGTGAGTTCGGCTCTAGAACCCACGTAAAAATGCTAGGCATGGTGGCATGAGCTTGTAATCCCAACATGGGATGGTAGAAACAGGAGGATGGATACCTGAGGCTCACCAGACTACCAGTCTAGCCTAATTGACAAGCTCCAGGCCACTGAGAGACCCTGTTTCAAAAAAAATAAAAATAGTGTGTGTGAAAAGTGTTCCTGAGGAACAACACCCAAGGTTGTACTCTGGAGCATCAACAGCAGAGAGGGACGTGGGTTGCCTGGCTATCTACAGTTGAGCAGCTTCATCAGTAACAGCAAGACCTCACCCAACCTCTCTCCATCTTTTTCAGGCCAACCACAAACAGTGATTGTTACGTCAGCCTCTCTGAAGAGAGAAGGGATATTAGCATCCACTGTGTCCCAATCCAATGTGGTCATCACGCCTGCTGCCATTGCCAGGGTGAGGAGTGCCTGGGGCAGGCAGACCTGCATTGTCCTTAGCCCCCTGGAGTGGCCTCTCCCAGTAACGGATCTGTTCTGTACACCGTGGTAGATAGCCTCTCTTCCCCATGTCACCACAGGCTCCTGGGGTCAAAGAGTTTCACAGTGACATCCTGGTGACAGACCTCGGCCACAGCACAAGCAGCCAGCCCACCCCCGTCTCCCGACTCTTCTCTCCAAGCACAGTACAAGACTCCCTGGTGAAGGATGAGCAAGTCTCACTGCATGGTAGCAGTCCTCAAGTCCCTGCTGCAGGGTCCAGTGAGTGGTCAACTGGTTGGGCAGTTGGAACTGCATGAGGGAAATAAAGCAGTTTGCTGTGGTTTGGAGAGCCAGCCTTCAGCTTGCTGATGGCTGATGGCCCTGTGTGGCAGCACTAGCAGAGATGGAACGAGAGGTGGCAGATTCATTAGCACAGGCAGCTCGTGTTCTCAGGAAGCCCCACTCTCCTCAAGACCTGGCTCATCTGCCGGCTCTGTCCAGAAAGGAAATGCAGCGTCCTTAGCAGTCTGGAACACCCTGGGGTTGCTAGACACATGGAGCCAGCAGGCTTGTCTCAGTGTCAACGTGCTCATCCCTCCTGTTTGCTAAACACTACACATCTGTGGTAGTTCACTGTCTTACTACTGAAGACAGTTGGGGCAATACTGTTTGCCCAGTGTCGTGCGTGGAGCCTACAGGTCAGGGGCTAGGGGTCCTGTGCTCTTGATGCCAGGCTGGGGGTAGAACTTGGGCTCCTTCCTTCCAGTGTCATGTGCTGGACAAGCACTCTGCCACCATGGTCCACCCCAGTCCCCACTTTTCTTAACTAAAAACAGCATGGCTACTTCTGGAGCTCCTTTCTAGGGACTCGAACTAAGAAGGCTTTTGATGACAGGGATTGGACTTGTTAGTTTTGAAAAACAATGACTGAAGTCAGGAGAGATTTTAAAAACTCAGAAGAGGGGCTATAGAGATGGCTCAGTGGTTAAGGTGCTTGCCTGCAAAACCTAACAACCTGAGTTCAATTCCCCAGTGCCCACGTAAAGCCAGATGCACAAAGTGGCACATGCATCTGGAGTTCCTTTGCAGTGGCTGGAGACCCTGGCACGTCCATTCTCTCTCTCTCTCTCTCTCTCTCTCTCTCTCTCTCTCTCTCTCTCTCTCTCTCTCTCTCTCTCTCTGCTTGCAAACAAAAATATTTTTAAAAGAAACTCAGAGCTGGGCGTGGTAGCACACGCCTTTCCTTAAGCCCAGCACTCGGGAGGCAGAGGTAGGAGGATTGCCGTGAGTTCGAGGCCACCCTGAGACTACATAGTGAATTCCAGGTCAGCCTGGGCTAGAGCGAGACCCTAACTTGACAAAAAGAAAAGGAAAGAAAAACTCAGGAGAGCCATGAGTTCCTAAAATGACCCAGGGGAAGGAGCATGTCTGACTGGAGCCACAGGAGCTGAAGCCTGGCATTGTCCTAGGAGAGGACAAATGGGCTGGTGGCATTTGGAACAGTAAGCGGGACAGACTGAGCAGGCTCAAAAGGGACCTAGAAAGTGGTCCTCAGGCACGAGTGACGAGCAGCCTGTGGAGGGCACAGCTGCACTCCATCATTGCTGTGCAGGTCAAAGGGCAGCGGCACTTGTTTGACAGTTTTAGGGAGTGGGTAAGGTAATTAGAGAAAGCACATACAGACTTTAAAGAATGAAAAGAGGCTGGAGAGATGGCTCAGCGGTTAAGGCACTTGCTTCTTGTGCCTAAAGCCCCTGGTTCAATTCCCCTGGACCCACATAAACCAGACCCATAAGGTGGTGGCCCTGATGTTCTCTCTCTCTCTCTCTCTCTGTATCTCTACTTGAAAATGAATAAATAAAATATTTTTTTAAAAAAGAATGAAAAGTGAAAAGAAAGGAGATGCCAGTGTGCTGAGCACATAGGTTAAGAACTAAGACATCCCTCCCCTGGCTGCCTCAATGTAGCAGTTTTGGGGTCTGGGCCAAGTTCAAAAACCTCCCCTCCTTAAGCCGGGCATGGTGGCGCACGCCTTTAATCCCAGCACTCGGGAGGCAGAGGTAGGAGGATCGCCTTGAGTTCGAGGCCACCCTGAGACTACATAGTGAATTCCAGGTCAGCCTGGACTAGAGTGAGACCCTACCTCGAAAAACCAAAAAAAAAACAAAAACCCTCCCCTCAAGATTGTAAGAGCCATGGTGGGGGAGAACTCCCAGAGACATGGCCCCCCTCAGTAATATCACACTAAGGCAGGTGGAATCGGGCTGACTCCTAGGATATCCATAATCCTCTACCCCCATGGGCTGATCCAGACTGTCCATGGAGGAGGATGTCCAGCTGATTGGGAATAGGGAAGAGGGACATTGGGGAAATGGGGATAATAACTTATTATGGATTTTAAAAAAATAAAAACCTCCCCTCTGATTGCTTGATGTCACTCTCTTAAGACCTGGGGCAGGGGTTGGGGATTTAGCTCAGTGGATGAGCGCTTGCCTAGCAAGCACAAGGCCCTGGGTTCGGTCCTCAGCACCGCAAAAAAAAAAAAAAAAAAAGAAGAAGACCTGAGGCTGAGCAAAGTCAGGCCACATTCCCTCTTCACATCTAACTTCTCTCTTGGCCCTGCTGGAGGGAACTCCCCCTTGGGACACAGGCAGGAGTTTCTCCAGGATGACTGTAGTGGTTTAAAAATGGGATTCTAAGCATAAGGATTGCTGTGGAGTCGTGACAGGACCACCCTGCTGCTTCTTTGCTGAATCTCCTTGCCCAGTGAAGTCTTTTCTTCTCAGGTTGTGACTGCCCCAACTCAGGCCAGGCTTCTCCATGCCCATCAGAACAGAGCCCTAGTCCTCAGTCTCCCCAGAACAACTCAGGGAAGTCAGACCTAAAGAATGTGGCTGCATTAAAGGTATGTCTTGTTTCTCTGGGGCCTTGATTCCTTTGGTGGGATGAAAGGGGAAGGGACCCTGCATCAGGGAACTCAGGGACAGCTGTGTCCATCAGGTTGGAGAGCCACAGGTTGACTGGTGTCATACAAGGTTGGGGCAGCCCCAGAAACTTGGAGCTTGAATTGGCTCCTTCTGCCTATCCCTCCAACTAGCCTATGTGGATGAGGGCCTGTATAGGCCTTGAATCCAGGGACTCCCAGCCTGCTGCATGACAGCTGCTCTCTTTTGGCTCCGCTTAGAGCCTGTTAGCCTTTAGTCGTCCCCTCTTCCTGTGTAGCTCTCTAACCCTGGCCTGCAGTGTGTCCCAGAGCACTCATCATTGGGTTTGGCAGTGAAGCGGGATGAGGTTGAGTGCTCAAGGCCCTGCTCTCTCCCCCGACAGAACCGGCAGATGAAGCACATCTCAGCTGAACAGAAAAGGCGCTTCAATATCAAGATGGGCTTTAACACCCTGAACAGTTTGATCTCCAGTAATTCCAAGCTGGTAAGTTGCCTGAGAGCACCAGGGTGGAGGTGACCGCACATCTTTTCAGTGTGCCCCTGGTTTGCCAGGGGCTGCCGCCTCAGCCCCTGCCCTCCACAGACCAGCCACGCCATCACACTGCAGAAGACCGTGGAGTACATCACTAAGCTGCAACAGGAACGAATCCAGATGCAGGAGGAGGCCCGGCGGCTGCGGGAGGAGATCGAGGAGCTCAATGCCACCATCATGTGAGGTTCTGGCTCAGTGCTCGGCCCCAGGCATCCCTACGTTTTAGAGGCCCTTAGTGGCCTTGGCTGTCTCTGTTGTAGCAATTTAAGCTTGTTGTCACCCTCCTGTCATGGGCCTCTGCTTATGTCTAGCTACTGTCCAGCAGCAGACCTGCCCTGCCGTCTGGTTCCCTGGGGTTCTCCTCTATCACCAGCTGCCCCAAAGCTTCCCGGCTCCTCTTGTTTCAGTTCCTGCCAACAGTTGCTTCCGGCCACAGGAGTCTCCGTCACCCAGTGCAATTTTGATCACATGAAAGACATGTTTGATGAATACGTGAAAAGCCGGATCCTGCAAAATTGGAAGTTCTGGATTGTATCCTTGGGTCTTGCTCTTTGCTTCTGTAGGCATCCCACCGAAGCAACGGACAGTGCACATGAGCCCATGGAAAGACTCTCACAATGTCACTGGGTCAGGCCAGCAGTGCTAGTTTCTGTCCCATCTCCGAGGATAGAGGACTCTGCAGGGAGGGCTGGGGAGGCCAGTGGCAGCATCTGCTCTCGAGGTCCCTGAGAAGCAAAGGCAGTGCTAGAGCCTCCTGCAGAAGGTAGGAATAAGGGCACACCTGACAGTCTGGCAGCCAGCTCAGTTCCCACAGTGACAGGGAGGGTCATCTCTACTTGCTGTGACAGCTGGAAACCAGGGTTCACGGAACTCTGCTGAGTGGCAAAGATCTGATTTATTACCCAGGCTGATTAGCTTCCTGCTCCAGCTAGAGCCTGGGCTTGAAACCCCTTCCTTCAAACTTATTTGAGTCTCAGAATATGTCTACCTGTCTTAGGGCCGAGGCTACCCTCCTCTCAGCCTTCCAGGCTCTCATGGGATGTCTCCCGTCTGCTCACTCCCCACTAGCCTCTGCTCTGCTAAGGAGACACTTGGCTTGTGTGGCAGGTAGACTGAAGCATAAGACCATAATCAGTCATTTAGAGGAGACAGTCTTGCAGAAAGACAAAGACATGATAGGGGAGGGTGTGTGCCCACCAGACAGCAGGTTTGTTTTTATTTTGCTTGTTTCTTGCTCTTAGTTTCTTTCTGTTTTTGTTTTCTTTGAAGCAAGGTCTTACTCCAGCCTAGGGTGACCTGGAACTCACTGTGTAGCCCAGTCTGGCCTCACAGTCATCCTTCTGTTCTTTTCTTCCAGCCTCCCAAGTGTTGTGTTTCTTGTTTGTGGTTTTTCGAGGTAGGGCCTCCCTCTAGTCCAGGCTGACCTGGATCTCACTCTGTAGTCTCAGGGTGGCCTTGAACTCACAGTGATCCTCCTACCTCTGCCTCTCTAGTGCTAGGGTTGCAGGCTTCTACTACCATGCCTGGCTTTTTATGTTTTGTTTTTGTTTTTTTCCAAGGTCTGGTCTCACTGTGGCCCAGGCTAACCTGGCACGCACTCTTTAGTCCCAGGCTGGCCTTGAACTCACAGTGTAAGTTTGGGATTAAAGATGTGCATCACCACCACACCTGACCTTACTTCTTTTTTGGGGGGAGGGAGAAAATTATTTATTTACTATCTATAATTAGATAATTTTTTAAATTTTTTTTCATTTTCAAGCAGAGAGCGAGAGAGAGAGCGCATGCACCAGGGCCACCACCTTGTGGGTCTGGCTTATGTGGGTACTGGGGAATTAAACCCAGGGCCTTAGGCACTAGAGGCAAGTGCCTTAACCGCTGAGCCATCTCTCCAGCTCCATAATTAGATAAATTTAATGAACAAATAATGAGTTATCCCCATTTCCCCAATGCCCCTCTTCCCTATCCCCAATCAGCTGGATATCCTCCTTGGGCCTCTGGATCAGTCCATGTGGTAGGGGATTATGGATAGCCTTGACCTGACTTCTTTATGGGTTTTTTTTTTCTGGTACTGGGGATGCAGCTCAAGGCTTTGCACGTGCCGTATAGACAAGGACTCTACTGGGGCTGGAGAGATGGCTCAGCGGTTAAGGCACTTGGCTCCAGTGCCTATGGTCCTGAGTTCAATTCCCCAGTAACCACATAAGCCAGACCCACAAGGTGGTGGCCCTGCACCCTCCCCCCCCCTCTCTCTCTACTAAAAACAAAAAGGACTCTACCACTGGGCTGCTTTGCTGTCTTACTCTCTGGCCATGGCGACATCTCCTGCCATTAGTGGAGCCCGGTGGCATCTGGAATGAGTCAGAACTGCTTTGGTAAAATGGAACATTTCCTCAATACCAGGCTGAGGTAGGACTGTGGGCATCGGAGCCCAAGATGAGCACAGTATGCGTCCACTGGGCACTTCCTAAGATGCTTTGTGAGTTCCACAGGAAATGGTCAGGAGCTGGCAGGACTGTGAGTCTCCGCTGCTCTTGGCTTCTCACCAGCCTGCATGCAGACCTGCCTCATGTTCATGTCGTTGTACTGGCCTCTGTACCTGGCTAGAGAAACTAGTGTCCCAGTCTTCTGCCCACTCAGAGGGCAGTCCTAGGCAGACTTTATCCTCATGGAGGGCAGAGCTTGCCCAGTGACCACTGATCTCTTCCTCCCTCTCCCCGATCAGTTTTGCGGGCCAGTTCTGAGGAAAGTCAGGCAAGCCGAGCTGTGACTGGGCCTTTCCTTCAACTGCACACTCCTTAGTCCTCGAATGGTTATCTTTTTCGTTAACTCAAGTCCTGCAGTTCAGTGTCATCATTAAGCCTCTGTTTGAGTCCTTCAAGGGGATGGTGTCCACCAGTAGCCTGGAGGAGCTGCACCGGACTGTTCTGTCCTGGCTGGACCAACACTGCTCCCTGCCTACCCTCAGACCAAGTGAGTGTAGATTGGTTACCAGGGTAGGCATTTCATGCCCATCCTGAGAGAAAGCCCTTAGCTGGAGACAGTGCTTAGGACAGTCCAGACTCCAAAGCCAGGCTGGTAGTGCCAGAGATGGGTTGGGGAGAACAATCCTCTGTGCAGGGTTCCCCAAACCAGAAAAGCTACTACAGGGTCCAGTGTGGGGCTCTGAGCTCCTGCCAGCAGTGCATCTTCCAGGCTTGTTCAAGTCCAGATTACATTTATTGACCACCTACTATTTGCTGGACAGTGTTAGGTACATTTGGGTATTTTTCTTGTTTAATTCATATAACAAAGAAAGCTATTTCCATATATAATAGATTATAGAAGCTCAGTGTAAACAAGTGGAGTGTACCCTCTAGCAGAGGAATAGCCTGGAACCCTTGGGCTACTTGCAGCTCCTGCTGGGAACTAGAGAGCTAGCATGTAGGCAGTATGTGAGACACCCTTTGTTCCCCCTACAATTGGGCTCCGCTGTCGTCCTTCTTGCCTGGAAATGGCCATGTAGATGTGCATGTCTACTGCATATTGTGGATCTGTGTCCGCAGCTGATTGGCCCTGTCTTGCAGTGGTACTGAGCACTCTGCGACAACTGAGCACGACCACCTCCATCCTGACCGACCCGTCCCTGCTGCCAGAGCAGGCATCAGAGGCTGCCGTCAGGATTGGCAAGAGATCGGAGGAGTCCTAAGCTTGGCTGGCATGTGGCTGCATGAGATGCCTGGAGACCCCTCCCTGCTCTTCCTGACGCAGAGCCTCGAAGCTGCCCTTACTCTGCTGGCCCTCCAAGCCCGTCAGGATGCCATGCTCAGGTCTGAAGCAGGTTCTGGGCCTGCCCACAGCAATAGCCCATCTTGGGAACCCATTGCTGTGACCTCTCACTCAGCAACCTCAGTCACCAACCTCCCCTGTTCTTGGGGTGGTCCAGACAAAGGGAAATGTCAGCTGTTCTAGTCCTGGCCTGCTGGTGGCCTGTCGGCCCTGGGCCAGCAAGGGAAACAGATGGGAAAAGAAGACAAATGAAACCTCCTGCAGGGTTCTTCTGAGCACCTGTCTTGAGAACTGACAGACTTGTCTCTGGTACCCTTGTCTACTTGGGCTCCTCTGGTGACTGACCCCTGTACACTCCGGCCTCTGCAGGGGCAGGTAGAAGCCTCTTCAGTTCTCACAACCCTGGTGGCACCTGGCCCTCGTGGATGGATCTGGGTCACCCTTCCAGCCTCTGCACGAACGAGGGCTGCCTTCTTCCTCATGTGGTTTGCAGGGGCATGCCTTCTTCCCCGACCCCAAGCACACATGCAAAGCAGCCTGTGTGGAGCCCATGGACCGGGATGGAAGCACAAGCAATACGGAGCTGTGGTTCTGGCTCAGACTCAGACAGGCAGTGTCCTGTGTGTTGTGTCTTATTTCCACCTGGCAGTCACTAGAATGTGGCCCAGAGCCTCTGGAGCCTTGGAAGAGGTGGGCATATCGCAGCGGGCAGACTGTCTTTAGAAGGTGACACTCCATGGTGCTGCCGTCAGCCTCTTTGTCTGAAGCTCGGCTGGGAGCTGCATACTCGTCTGTTCCGTCTTGTGTACGGGGAGTGGAAGCTAGAGGTTACAGGTGTGTGTTACAGATGGAAGGGGCAAGGGCTGGCCACTTGATCCTCAGCCTTCTGTCAGGTGGCACTCAGGGAGCCTAGCTAACTGCACCTCCTCCTGGGAAGAGCGTGCTTTCCCATCCACTGTGACATCCAGAGCAGCCAGCAGGCTTTTCTCTTTGACTGTCCTCCTGGTGACTCTCCTCCTAGCTCTTCTCACCATGCTGCCTGTCTTGAGGGGCCCATGTGAAGAGGGAAGCCAGATTGTCCCCTGAAGCCCCAGTCTACTTGGAAGCTCCCACTGATGCCTGAGACCTGGAGGATTTGGGCTGGAGGGCAGCCATGCCACCTCCTCTGCCATGGACCCCTGACCAACTGCCTGCTCCTTGTCTGTTTCTGCTCTCTATGGAAATAGCTTGGTGCTGCCCCAGGCCCCAGCTCTACCCCAGAATGTGTTTACAGACTGAGGGGTGAGCACAGGCATGTAGGCTGGTCCTTAGAGTTCTACTGGGAAGGTGAGATCACCCTTCAGAAGGTGAAGCCACTGTCCTAAGCAAATAAGGAAAACCAAACTGATGGGGAGCCCGGCCCCTCCCACTCGTACCCCTTGTGACACACAGGCCATGCTATGGCCGGGCAGCCAGGACTCCTGGTTTTCTCCCCACTTTTCCTGAGAGTAATCTTGTTTTTAAACACTTAGGCATATAAAATTGGCCTGGCCGCTTGCTTTGCTGGCCTATCCACCTTTGGCTGAATTGATAATATCACTGTTCCTCAGATATTTAAGGTGTTAATTTGTATGAACTAAAAGGGCATGCATGCGTGTGTGTGCAGCTCTGGTTGGTTTCCTCTGGTGCTCACCATTGTCTTGGCTATAAGGCCACAATGCTTTATCTCT
Organism: Zapus hudsonius; assembly: GCA_004024765.1. Taxonomy (NCBI): domain Eukaryota; kingdom Metazoa; phylum Chordata; class Mammalia; order Rodentia; family Dipodidae; genus Zapus; species Zapus hudsonius. The sequence goes on along the minus strand of PVHP010000839.1, from coordinate 72,917 downwards.
AACAGGTAAGATTATTTCTTGCCTTGGAAATTTTCTTGTTTTAGAATCTTGCCTGAGGAATATGGCTCTGACCTTTGTCCTGGGTGCCCGGGCCACCATTTGGCAACAGTGGAGACCATTCTGCCAGGGCCTCCACTGGACGCTGACCACGCCATGCAGATGGGGTTTGTTTACATTTATTTTTACCCCCATTCCTGTCCGTGCTTCATACAAGAAACTTCAAAATGTTGGCATCTGGGAGAATAAAGAAAATCAGCTGGATGCTGGGTGTGGTGGCGCACGCCTTTAATCCCAGCACTCGAGAGGCAGAGGTAGGAGGATCGCCATGAGTTCAAGGCCACCCTGAGACTACATACATAGTGAATTCCAGGTCAGCCTGGGCTAGAGTGAGACCCTACCTCAAAAAACCAAAAAAAAAAAAAAAAAAAAAAAGGAAAATCAGCTGGAGAGATGATTTAATGGTTAAAGGCACTTGCTTAACAAAGCCTAATGGCCCAGGTTCAGTTCCCCAGTTCCCATGTAAAGCCAGATGCACAAAGTGGTGCATGCATCTGGAGTTTGTTTGCAGTGGCAGGAGGCCTGGTATGTTCACTTGCTCTTTCTCCCTCTTTCTCTCTCTCTTCCTTTCTCCTTCTCTCCCCCTCTTCCTTTCTCCCTTTCTTCCTCCCTCTCTCTTTCCTCTCTCTCTGCAAGTAAATAAATTAAAAAAATCAGTTTGAAGAGATGAACCAAAAGGCTAGCTGGTAAATCTCTGAAGGTTTCTGTGAAATCTTCACATGCCATCGGCGTCCTGTGTTCTGCTCATTCTTTCACTATGAGTGGGTGCTACACAGCAGACTGCCACTGACTGAGGGGCTTCCTGAGAGTTGGTGACAGGTGATGTCCCAGCTGTCTCCCTCAGGAGAGGCCAGCCATAGCCAAGTGACTTTTCACAGCATGAGGGAAGTGGTACCAGCTTAGGGACTTGGTGTTGGCAGCTTGCTGGATCTTGTTGGGAGGCTGGAAGCAGTTAGCCAGAGCACATGCTTTTGTAACCCAACCTGGTCCCATTTGTATGCTTGGGTTCTGCCCCCCCCCCAAGCTCAACAATGTCCATTGAGAGTCTTCGATGACATGCACCCTATTCCAGGTTACCAGGCCCTCCCCAGAAGAGGAGTACAGTAGCAGGTGGCACCAAGTATGTGGAATACTGTGGGCTGGAGCCCATGCCCTCTCATCCCCCCCCCCCCAAGTCCTTTTCTCAGCCTCATCTGGCTCCTCAAAGGTCTCTTTCTTTGAAGGCCTCCTAACAGCCTGGGAAGGAAGGTTCTCTTCCTTCTCTCCCTCACTTCCCAGGAAGCTCCAGCACAGGTGAGACACTGGCTTGTGGTCCCATTGGAGAGAAGGTTTGGAAGCTGTGACGTGTGGACAGCCATCAAGGACGCCAGTGCTGTAGAAGAGTGTGACCTTGGGCTCGGTCCCTTCATTGTCTCAGTAAGGACCAGGACACAGAGTGGAAGAGCAGGAAGTCCTTTCAGCAGCCACCTTGGCAAGTTTTGTGATCTGAGGGCCACCCCTGGGGCATGTGAGCAGCTGGAAGGAGACACCAGCCTTTGGAAACAGTTCCCATCCCTATGCCTCCTCAAAGGTGGGCAAGCACAGAGGGCCAGCTGCCAGCTCTGCGTGAGGACTAGGCCTTCCCCTGCTCACTGGGCAGGACTGTCTGCTTGTCAGAGTGCATGACAGCCCTTGAGAAAGAAAAGGGAACTTTTCACAATGAATGTTAACATGTATGCGTGTGAGTGTTTACTTCATGGGATTTTATTTTGGTAAAATTCCCTCCTGCTTATTTAGCATAATTCACCTCTGTCTCCCCACCAGACTTTGGTTCCACAATAGAGACTCTTGAGTGTAGGGATTTTGGAGTGGGGTTTCTTAACCTGGTGTTCTTGAGAGTTGAAATTGGGGAAAGGCAGGAGACACTGAAGTTTCATACATTTCCTAGTTTACATCCTGTAGGTAAATAGTCTGATGAGCTCAGCCAGGGTGTGCCCTTAACTAGGTGTGTCCTCCTGGGGGAGCCCAGCACCCCTCCTCTGAATCATCTCCCCATGAAGGAAAAGAAGGCTCTCTTGCGTGTTCTGTGGCGGAAGTAGCATGTCCTTTGCGAGGTTTCAGTGTTGCGTACACGCTAAGTGTCTCTGCTGTGCACGTTGGTGATGGTGTAGCGGGCTCCAGAAGCCCGCTTGCCCTCAGCCTGACCCTCTCTCTGGTGCCCAGCTGTTGACAAGCACGTTTCTGCCAGCTGTATCCAACACTACAATGCATTTTTAAAATTATATTTGCATCCAAGACAATAAAAAACTTATTTTTTTGGAAACATTTGTTGTGTGTGGTTTTCACTGCAACCTGTGAGTGGTGGGACAGATAAAGTGAGGGGGTCCGAACCATGTGATGTGTGGTGACTTGCTCCCTGCCATCTGGAAGCACCTGGGGGGGGTGGGCAAGGGCGATCCTGAAGGCTTGTCCTAGAGGCCTGCACACTGAGGACAGGGCGAGTGCCGCCCTTTCTGGAAGCTCATGGATGGTGTAAGTCACCATCAGCTAGGCCCCCAAAGGTCCATATCACAGCAATGGCCTAGGACGGAGACCCAGGACCATAGACAAAGCATTAGAAAGTTGACCAGTAGAGAGATCCCTTTGTTTCCTCTCCCCATCTCTCTCCATCCCTCACTTCCTCAACTGAAACCTCCACAGGGTGGCCTCAGGAGCTGCTGGCTTGTTTCACAGAACAGCATCTCGGGGAGCTGATAGTCTTGGGTTTTCTTTGGTTGGTTAGTTTTTCAAGGTAGGGTCTCACTCTAGCCCAGGCTGACTGACCTGGAGTTCACTATGTGGCCTCAAACTCATGGTGATCCTCCTACCTCTGCCTCCCGAGTGCTGGGATTAAAGGTGTTCGCTACCACGCCCAGCTTGTAGACTTTTTTTTGTTGTTATTCAGAAGCACCTATGTATTTACAAACACACTGTTAAAGTAAATGTTCATTTATTTGAGAGAGAAAGACAGAAAGTATTGGTGCTCCAGGGCCCCCTGCCCCTTCAAACAAACTCCAGATGCATGCACTACTTTGTGCATCTGGCTTTACGTGGGTACTGGATAATTGAACATTGGCCAACAGTCTTTGTAAGCAAGTACCTTTAACCACAAGTCATTTCTCCAGCCCCAAAGTAGACTGTATTCAGACCACACCTCTTCCACGGAAAAGTCTTCGTGACCTAAATAAAGCAAGACCTTGAACTTACAAAACAGAAAGTTGTCCTTCACAGAAGGATCTTGGTTTCCACTGAACTAAGCAACAGGTATCTAATCTGCTCTCAAAGTTTTGAATGTAAATCAGGCGTGGTGGTGCACGCCTTTAATCCCAGCACTCGGAAGGCACAGGTAGGATCAGATCGCCATGAGTTCAAGGCCACCCTGAGACTAGAGTGCATTCCAGGTCAGCCTGGGTTAGGGTGAGACTCTACCTCAAAAATCCACACATACACAGACATAAGTATTTTTTTCTCAAGTTGATGGTATGGTTGTTTCCATTTTATGGGGAAAACAAGTCATGTCTAAGGCTTTATGGGGCAGAGAAGACTACAAGGTCATCTTTATTTTGTAAATGGCCTCCTCACCAGTGGCCTGAATCTGAAGAGTTGTCCTTGGTGCTCCCCCTCCATCCTCCCTGCTGACTCCATGTCCGTCAAGTTTTATCTTAGCTTCTTCCAAGTCACCACCTGCTTTTCTCCAACCCACTGATGTTTATAATGATTTAATTTCACCGTGAGGTTCCTGGCCATCAGGATAAGGAGCGGTGCCCCTCCACCCCTGTGTGCACACAGCATGTACCAGAGCCCCGGCGGCCTGTGGAGGACACTCAGCCTCCAGCTCCTTCCTCATCCTCAGAGGTGAGTGAGAAGAAAGGGGGTTCTCAGAAGTCTGGTGAGGACAGATGTCAGGCTAATGGAGGTTCTATTACCTACTCCTAAGATTACATAGGGAATTTTAAAACTTCAAGTTCAGGTTGTGTGTATAATAAATTTTAAATGGCACTAAAATTTTTTTTTTTGAGGTAGGGTCTCGCTCTAGTCCAGGTTGAGCTGGAATTCACTATCTAGTCTCAGGTGGCCTCAAACTCATAGCCATCCTCCTACCTCTGTTTCCCAAGTGCTGGGATTAAAAGCTAAAATGTCTTATTGACAGCTTCCATAAGTATAGATGATAAACATGATAATTCTCTCCCCCACTCCCATTCTCTCAAATCCACCCTCCATTGAAGCCCTTCTCTTTTTTAAAATATTATTTATTTATTTATTTGCAAGCAGAGAGATACAGAGAGATGGGGCGGGGAGAGAGAGAGAATGGGCGCATCAGGGCCATCAGCCACTCCAAACAAACTCCAGATGCAGGTACTACTTTGTGCATCTGGCTTGTATGGGCACTGGGGAATTGAACTCAGGTAGTTAGGCTCTGGAGTCAAGCAACTTAACCACGGAGCCATCTCTCCAGCCCTGAATCCCTTCTTTCCAACTAATATGTTTTGTGTTTCGAGGCCATCATTTTTTCCCCCATTATGAAGGTCTTGTGTAGGTAATGTCAGGCACTGAGGTCATGACTATCAAGGCCGTTTTGTGTCTGGAAGTTTGCATTGTAAGCAGTCCTCCCCTTTCTTTGGCTCTAACATTCTTTCTGCCACCTCTTCCACATGCCTCTGAAGGTGTGATAGAGGTGTCCCAGTGCTGAACACTCCACTGTCACTTCTTCTCAGCACTGTGGTGAGTCATCTGAGGAGAGAAGCCTCTCTAACCTAAAGTGAGAGCTGCATTAATCTACGAATATAAACAGAAGTACGTAGAGGACAATTTGGTGGACATTAGAAATGTATTTGGCCAGACAACAGCAGACATCACTCCCCTGGGGTTCATGACCTCCCCTGCCAGAGGTTAGTTTTTGATTAGTTTTCAGTACCGGGGTTCTGGGGATTTGAACATGGGTCACCAGGCTTTGCCAGCAAGCACCCTCAACCACTTAGCCATCTCTCCAGCTCCTGTCTTAAATCTTGAGCCTTCTCCCACCCTTCCGACCCTCTCCTTACCTTCTACATTACTCTCCCCTTAAGGCTTCCCCTCTCCTCCCTTGTAGCCTCCTTAGAGCTTCCTCTACTGCTGACTTTTACCCCAATTTACATACAAATCTCTACACTTGCCTTTCTGAGCCTGGGTGACCTCACTTAGTATAATCCTTTCCAGATCCATCCATTGCCCCCTGCGAACTTCATAATTTCATTTTTCTTTTCTTTTCTTTTTTTTGATTTTCGAGGTAGGGTCTCGCTCTAGTCCAGGCTGACCTGGAATTCACTATGTAGTCTCAGGGTGGCCTTGAACTCACAGCGATCCTCCTACCTCTGCCTCCCAAGTGCTGGGATTAAAGGCCTGCGCCACCACGCCCGGCTTCATTTTTCTTTACTGCTGAATAGAAAGCCATTGTATAAACTCCATTCATCAGTTGAGGGACAGCTAGGCTGGTTCCAAGGTCTCAAGAGGTTCCTGGTGTTGGTGGTTAGAGGAGGAGAGACTGTAAAGAGAGCCTGAAGTTGTTCTGCAGCTGCTCAGCTGGATCCTGTTGTCGTCTCCTTCCAGTTTTTTGATTTTTGTTTTTATTTGTTTATTTGCAATGGGAGAGAGAGGGGGAGAGAATAGGCACGCCAAGGTTTCTTGCCCCTGCAAACGAATTCCAGATACATGTACCACTTCGTGTATCTGGCGTTACATGGGTACTGGGGAATTGAACCTAGGTCGTTAGGCTTTGCAGGCCAGCCCTTAATCACTGAGCCATCTCTCCAGCCCGATTTTAATAAATGTGTTTTCAAACTTTTTGTTTGTTTTTGATTTTTTTTTGAGGTAGGGTCTGGCTCTAGCCCAGGCTATGTAGTCTTGGGCTGGCCTTGAACTCTGCCTCCCGAGTGCTGGGATTTAAGGCGTGTACCACCACCTTTTTAGTTCAGAAAATCTCCAGTACACTCCATGGTATTACGTAATGAATACCTGCTCAGGTACCCACCATTCACTTCAACGATAACTCAGGACCCATTTTGCTTTATATCACATCACCCTCCCCTCAGTTATTTTAAAGCAAATCCCAGTCACTATAGATTCACCCATTGGGAGTGAATCTACTTTAGCTTTTGGCTTTTCAAGGCGAAGTCTCCCTCTAGCCCAGGATGACACTATGTAGTCTCAGGCTGGTCTCGAACTCAGTGGTTCTCCTACCTCAAGTGCTGGGAATAAAGGCATGCGCCACTGGGCCCAGCAGAAGGTACTTTTTACTACCATTTGCAGAACTGTACTGATGTCTGCAGTGTGGGTCACTGTAAAGTTCTCAAAGGCTTTACCCAAATCACAAGTCACAGCAGGGCTAAGTGGTTAGAGGTACTTGCTTGCAAAGCCTGCTGGGTTCAGTTCCCCAGTGCTCATGTATCCAGATGCCCAAAGTGACATGCATCTGGAATTTATTTCCAGTGGCAGGAAGTTCTAGCACACCCATACTCTGCCTCTCTCTCTCTTTCTCTCTCAAATAAGTAAAAAGATTTTAATGCATCACAGTAGGTGGGAAAACGAGAATGACACGTTGTGATTGATCAGATGTTCTGGTAGCTAGAAAACCCTTATTGTTTAGAAGGGGAAGAGTTTTCTTAGATAAGAATTGACTTTCCTGCCTAGTCTTTTATAGCCTAATCTCTTGATCACTCGGGGCTGGTTGGAGGCGGGGTAGGGTATGAGCACCACTCACCCATTCCATTCCAGCCTGCTGCTGGCTGGAGTTCCTAGTGCCATCCATCCGTGGACCGTGACCGTCACTGGGATGCAGACGGGCTCCTCTAGTTCTTACCCTTCATCCCCAGCACCAGCCGTGTAGTTACCAGTGTCTCCTACTTTCCTTGGATCAGGATTGATTCCGGTTCTGTCACCCGAATTGGCGCTGGTGCGGGAATGCACCAGGGACTTCACTAGAGACGTAGGAAAATTTACATTGATCCCAAGTTGGGTGAGCATGGGGCTCTGTGGGACCCTAAGAACCCGGGAGGGGTGTCCGGAGTGCCCCTTGGTAGCTGGCGGACCAGCTAAGTTAGCCAGATGGAGGAGGCGAACAGGCAAAGCCTGTAGAGAAGAACATGGCTGCGCAAGGCCCAGTTACCAAATCTTGGCTCTCGGATCTGCTGTCCTGGACTTTCCTAGACTCTCCTCTCGCCCGGGGCTTTTTCTTGTCACTTATCTGCTCTGCCTCTTGCGCTTTTTCTCCTCTTCCGCTGACTCATTCGCAAGTTTCTCTTTCTCGATTCTCCTCACCAGCCTTTCTTCTGCTCAGCCCCAAAAGCCCTGTGTCGCCATCACTGGACCTCTCAAGCCAAAACCTGATTCCTCCTCTCCCTCGTTTCCCACATTCTCCCTATTCCTAAATTCTCCAAAATAAGTCCAGATCCAACCCCTTCCCCACCCCGCTGCCCTCACAGTAATCCGGTGACTTCTACCAACAGTTCACACAGACGGAGCGCTTTTTAAAAAGCAGTTTTGAGTCTAGGGTTCATTTGTGTGCACGCAGTATGTGAGGGCACACGCGTGCCACAGCGTGCACGTGGAGATCAGGGGACAACGTTCAGGTCCGTCTTTGCCTGTCCACCTTATTTGAGGCAGGGTTTCTCCCTCTGGATTCCTAGTTCTCTGCTATTCTCGGGAGCTTCCAGAAGTTCTCCTGCCTCCACTTCCTATTTCCCTGTCAGCATGATGGGGATGTCACAGAAGCTTGCTTGTCTTGCTGACCTGAAATTCACTCTGTAGTCTCAGGGTGGCCTTGAACTCACGGCAATCCCTCTGCCTCGGCCTCTCCAGTGCTGGGATTAAAGGCGTGCGCCACCACGCCCGGCTAAAATACTGTTATTGGGAACTTTAATATATAAACATACTACAAATTGGTTATACTCCATTAAGTTGTATTCTTTGTCCCCTCTCCTCTGCCCTTTGGATTTTGTTTTGTTTATTTGAGGCAGGGTCTCATTATGTAGCCTAGGCTGGGTTTGGATTTTTAAAAATATTTTATTTATTCATTTTCAAGCAGAGATATAGAGATAGATAGGGAGAGAGAGAGAGAGAGAGAGAGAGAGAGAGAGAGAGAGAGAGAGAGAGAGAGAGAGAGAGAACCAGGGCCACCACCTTGTAGGTCTGGCATATGTGGGTACTGGGGAATTGAACCCAGGTCCTTGGGTTTAGCAGGCAAGCACCTTCGCCACTGAGCCATCTCTCCAGCCCCATGAAATTTTTTTTTTTGAAGCAGTGTCTCACTCTAACTCAGGCTGACCCAGAACTCCTTCTATAGCCCCTGCCGGCCTTGAATGATGATCTTCCTCGGCCTCCTGAGTGCTGGGATTAAAAGTGTGGACTATCATACCCACCTTTGGCCTTGAACTCTTGATCTTCCTGCCTCAGCATCCCAAGTGCTGGGGTTACAGGAGCCATTGTGCCCAGCACCCCATGGATGGGGGGCAGAGCTTGGTATCAGGTGTCTTCCTTAATGACTCTCCCCTGATACTTCGAGACAAGGTCTCTCACTGAACCTGGGACTCACACGTTCAGCTAGACTAGCTAGCCAGCACGCCCTCAGCACCCACATCAATTTATTTATTTGCAAGCAGAGAGAGAGAGAGAGCGAGAGAGAGACTGAGAGAATGGGCATGTCAGAACCTCTAGCCACTGCAAACGAACTCCAGATGCATGTACCACTTAAAGCTTCTGGCTTTACCTGGGTACTGAGGACTCGAACCCCAGTCATTGGGCTTTGCAGGCAAGCACCTTAACCATAACTTACTATGTAGCCCAGACTGGTTTTGAACTCTTTTTTTTTTTTTGAAGCAGGGTCTCACTCTCGCTCAGGCTGACCCAGAACTCCTATAGCCCAGGCTTGGCCAGGCTGAGCCATCTCTCTAGTCCACACCTGGCTTTTACAGGGGTAGCAGACATCTGAACTCAAATCCTCATGGATTTGTGTGTGTGTTCGTGTGTGGAGAGCGGGTGGTCCATCAGAGGAGCATTTCTCGGCCTGGCCCTCACCTTCCACTCACTGGAGGCAGCGTTTCTGCTCTTCTGTTCTCGCTGTTCATGGCCACATTTCCAGGCTAGCTGGTCCAGGAAATGTTGCTCTCTGTCTCCCGTCTCACGGGCAGCACGTCCATCGTGGCTTGCATCTTGTGTGGGGGACGTGGGGATCCAAATTCAGGCTTAGCAGTAAAGCACTTTACTCATACACCATCTCTCCAGCCCTTCCTCGGGCTTTTTGTTTTTGTTTCTCCAGATAGGGTCTCACTCTAGCCCAGGCTGACCACCATGCCCAGCTTCCCCAGGTATTGTTTTTTATTTTTTAAAATATTTTATTTATTAATTTTTAAGGGGAGAGAGAGAGGAGAGAGAGAGAGAGAGAGAGAGAGAGAGAGAGAGAGACCCTACCTCAAAAACCAAAAAATAAAAACCTATAGTAAAACTTATGTTGTTGATCTTTTTTTCCTATTCCTGACAAATGTCATCCTCTTCCAGACTTCTCCATTCTTCGTCAGGCCCCTAAGGCCATCCTCCTTCATGGCGCCCAGAAGCATCTCTGGCTCTGCTCTCTCCATGGCAGCCTGCCCTCACCTTCTCACTGGCCAAAATCTTGCACTGCGAATTTCCTCCAACATGTCACCTACTGTGTTCCTATCCCATCCCGTGGACATCGCTGGCACAGGTCAGACGCTCTGAGCTCTGATCCAAACAAGTCTGGAAACAGCCCGAGCGAGCTTCCTAACACCCGGCCCTTCTCCAGAGAGAGAGGTCTGCCCTCCCTCTCCTAACCCCAGTGTGAACACTTCCAGAAGGAAGTCCCTGGTCTCTACTTGAGCGTTCAGTATGGAGCCCAGGGTCCAGCAGGAGGAACTCTCCTTGACCTGTTCCCTCTGTCCTTGCTGTCATTTCTTGCCCCCACCTCTGATGTCCAGGGTTTCCTTTCTGTCACCATATCTCATACCTCCTTCTACTTGGCAAAGTAATTGTATCACCTTCATGTCATCGCCCCTGCCTGAGAACAAAGACCACAGAGCATTTATTTTATCAGCCATCTCTTGTGCGTGCAGCTCCCCACCCCAGGTTCTTAGTAAGGTCATGATTTAAATCACATCTACCACTACCTGCCAGGGCGATTGGGCCACTGCGAAAGAGTTCCCCGCTTGAGAGATAAGAGGTTGAGGCTTACATAACTCAGCCTGCATTACTACCACCAAATGCAGATCTGAGCTGCAGTCCCGGGTGTGGCTGAGTGTGAGGCCCAGAGCCTAACCCTCCCCAAATGGTATCAGTAGGTACAGGGTGGCTCCCTGCTAGACATTTGACACTAACTCATTTTCTCTTCCAAAGGGCCTGCAGCCGTCGGTGGAGGCTTACCTTTCATCATAAGAACACCATATAGAACACTGCATGTGCTCCAACTCAGAAAAGAAAAAAGAACAATTCCATGTACAGTAACACCAAAGGGAATGAGATAGTAATGGGTAAATGTAATCAAGGAAAATTACACATTATTAAGGAATATTATTCAAGGAATGATACAGAGCCGGGCGTGGTGGCATGCGCCTTTAATCCCAGCACTCAGGAGGCAGAGGTGGAGGATCGCTGTGAACACAGTAGGCGACATGTTGGAGGAAGTTCGCAGTCCAAGATTTGGCCAATGAGACGGTGAGGGCAGGCTGCCCTGACAGAGCAGAACCTCCGGTGCTACGACCTGACAAAGGCATGCGGGAGAAGACCACACTAACACCATCCTAAGTAGTGAGACACAAAGCCTTCTCCCAGCGTCAGCAGCAAGACAAAGCTTCTGCTCAGGCTCCTGGTCAGCACCGTCCTGAAGTGGTGTTGAGGCAGGAAATTGGCAAACGTTCAGTTTCAGGGTTTTTGGTTTGATTGTTTTGGGGTTTTTTTGTTGTTGTTGTTTTGATTTTTTGAGGTAGGGTCTCGCTCTAGCCCAGGCTGACCTGTAATTCACTATGGAGTCCCAGGCTGGCCTCGAACTCACAGTGATCCTCCTACCTCTGCCTCCCGAGCGCTGGGATTAAAGGTGTACACCACCATGCCGGGTTTTGTTTTGATTTACTGAGCCATGGTCTCACTCTAGCTCAGGTGTCCTGGACTCACAACGTCGGTCGAGCTGACCTTTAATTCGTGGTGATCGCCTGCCTCATTCTCCCGGGTGGTGGGATAATAGGCGCGAACCACCACACTCAGCTGGAATTGTTTTATGAATTTCATCTTTGGGCTTATTGTTGGTGACATAAATAGAGCTGATTTTGAAATATACTAATCTCGTTTCCTGCAACCGTCTTGAACTTACCGGCTCTAGTAGTGGTATGGATTGCATTCATCCTTTAGGGTTTAGGGTTTAGTGAGACTCTACCTCAACCCCCCACCACCAAAAGTGTGACAGATGAAAAAAAGCTAGACACAATAGGTCACAGATTGTGCAGCTGCATACAGAGAAGTTCCCAGAGCACATAAATCCAAAAAGACAAGACAGGCAGCCAGGGTCGGGCGGAATAGACAGTAACCACTCCATGGACACAGCGTCGTCTTTTGGGATGAGGACATTGTTCCAGAAGCTGGTGGTGGTGGCTACACAGCATGTAGCATAGGAAGCACCACCAGAGCACGCACTCTGAGATGGCCAACTTTATGTTGTATGTAATTACCCCTTGGAAAATGCTGAGAGGTTTGCTCACAGCATTCGGAAGGTTGTGGCAGAAACATGAGTTTGCGGCCAGCCGAGCTGCATTGAGACAGTGAGAGTTTGTCTCAAAAATAAAGTTGAATGATGGGTTGGGGAGATGGCTCAGTGGTTAAAATGTTTGCCTGAAGAGCAAAAGGACCTGAGTTCAATTCCCCAGTGCCCACATAAAGCCAGACAGATGCACAGAGTGGCCCGTGTGTCTGGAGTTTGCAATGCTGGGGACGCTGGTGCGTCCATTCTCTCTCTCTTCTCTGCCTTTCTTTCACATTCTCCCTCAAATAAATAACAAACTTCTTTAAAACTTGAACAAGCCAGGAGTGATGGAGCACATGGGAGTGAGGTAGGAGGGTCGGAAGCTCAGGTCATCTCTGATTATATAGTGATTATATAGGGTAGCCTGGGCTACCCTATCTCAAAAGAGCAGTTTCCCACTATGTGCAGGGTTCTAAATTCAATCCTTAGTACTGGGAAAAAACATAAAATAAGACTTTCTTATGAAGACACAGAGAGATATGTAATGTGTAGCTAGTAAGAATGTAAAATGGGAGCCCGGCGTGGTGGCGCACGCTTTTAATCCCAGCACTCGGGAGGTAGAGGTAGGAGGATTGCTGTGAGTTCAAGGCCACCCTGAGACTACATGGTGAATTCCAGGTCAGCCTGGACTAGAGCGAGACCCTATCTCAAAAAACCAAAAAAAAAATTATTGAGAGTTTTAATGCAGGAACATACTAGACTTGATCATATTTCTGTCTTATCACCCTTTCTGTCCCCACCCCCTTCATCCCTGTTCCACTGAGCCCTTCCTCTTTTCCTTCTTCTGTGTTGATGCCTCCTTCTCTTTGTTCCCTCCAGCCTGCATTTCAAAATGTTGATGGACTCAGGACTGTGTGTGCCTCGAGGGGTAATGATACCACCGTGAGGTCATGAAGGCATCTGTCAGTTCCTGTCCAGCGGTTCTTAGCATTCTTTCTGTCCCCTCTCCCGAATGTCCCCTGAGCCTTGGAGGGCAAGACAAAGATGTCTTGCTAGCGTCGAGCTGCCTATTACTTTCAACTTGATGAGTTTTGAGTCTCGTCAATACCTGCAGCCATCCTCAGAGCACAGCTTCTCTGGCATCACTCTTCCTTCCTTCCTTCCTTCCTGTCTGGCTTTTTTTTTTGTTTATTTACTTGTCTTTTTTAATTAATTATTGAGTTTTGGGGGGGCGGGGGAGAAATCACAAATTGTGGAGTTTATTTAAGGAGAATTGGGATCTGGGAAGGAAGGCCAGAACACGTATCCATGTGGAAAACATATTTAAGAAATTCAGAAGTTTTAGGGGAAATGGGTAAAGTTGGGAGCACATGGAGAGCAAGAAGAAACTCGGGTTTCCAGGGAATGATGTGGAAGGTGAAATCCAGGAGAAATACACATTGGCGCCCACGCAGGGGCGTCAGGAACAGAGAGCTCTTGGAAGAAAGGAATACACGTGGCACGTAGCGGGGGCTTCCCCGAGAAGGAAGCCAGAGAAGAGTTAGAGCACCCACACGGCAGACCCAGTGTGTAAATAGCCACGTGGTGGGTATGTGTAGCAAGGAGAAGGTTATAACGCAGAGAGGAGCGGAGAGGCAGGCTTGCCATCCTCACCCAGCCAGGCTGCTGAAACTGGTGTGTGTGGGGGGGGGATCCAGGCCACACAGTATGAGAGCTGATCACATGAGGGTCTCAGGAAGTGAAGAGAGAAACAAGGGCTTTTTTTTGTTTGTTTTTTTGAGGTAGGGTCTCACTCTAGACCAGGCTGACCTGGAATTCACTATATAGTGTCAGGGTGGCGATCCTCAATCCTCCTACCCCTGTCTCCTGATGGTGGGATTAAAGGTGTGGGCCACCACTCCGGCTAAAGGTACTTTTTTGAAAAGCTCGTTAGCCCAGGTTCACTTCTCTAGCACAAAAAATGTTCCATGAATCTGGTGCTTGTTTGCCAACACCCATTCTCTCCGCCACCTCTGCAATGTCTCCTGCACCTGGCAGGTGTGAGAGAGACTTGTCCAGTACTAAGCACTGGGCTTTCCCTCTTCTCATCACCTCCGTGAGTCTTGGATCTCCCCAGTAGTCACCACCATCTGTAAAAAGAAACTTCTCAGCTGAAAGGATGGCTTCGTGGTTAAGGCATTTGCCTAGAAAGCAAAAGGACCAGAGTCTGACTCCCCAGTACCTACGTAAATGCACAAGGTGGCATGTGTCTGGAGTTCGTTTGCAGTGGCTGGAGGCCCAGGTGCACCCATTCTCTCTCTCTCCCTCTTTCTGTCATATAAGTACCGTGCTATAAACTGATTGCACCACTGGAGCCACAGGAGACGCCTCTTTCTATCTCTCTCAAATAAACAAATAAATATAGAAACTTCTCTAACCAAAGTGAGGACTGCATTGATCAATGGGCACAAACATGTACATTTTAAAAATTATACATATAGGCCGGGCATGATGGCGCACGCCTTTAATCCCAGCACTCGGGAGGCAGAGGTAGGAGGATCACCGTGAGTTCGAGGCCAGCCTGAGACTACACAGTGAATTCCACGTCAGCCTGGGCTAGAGTGAGACCCTACCTCGAAAAAAATTATACATATATATACATATATATGTATATATATACATATCTATATACACTCTTTTACTCTTTTCTCCCTTTGTCTCTGCTCCTGTTACCCTGGGGCACTCCTCAGTGGGGTTATGGTATTCACTGTGGTGTCATGAAGGCCTCAGTCAACCCTTGTGGGGTCCCAGGGGTGAGAGACGGACCGTGTCCTCAGGGAATTCCTACCCACTCTGTGGCTCTTGCGATCTTTCTGCTCCCTCTTACTCAATGTTCCCTGAGCCATGGCGGGCTGTTGGCAGGCTGATTTCGGGTTGAGTTCTGTGCAGACTCTGGACTTTGCTTTGACAGATTTTGATTGATCACTGCGTCTGTCACCATCACCTGGAGCTGGATGTCAGGCTCCTACCAGAGAGAGGAGCATTCGTGTTGCTGCTTCCTCTGCAATGTTTTTGTTTTAAAAGAAGTGTCTCATGCTAGCGCAGCCTGCCTGGAGCTCACAGGTCCTCCTACCTGAGTCTCCCTGTGCTAGAACTAAAGGCATGAGACATCTCACATGGGAGCAGGCCTGGCCAGACACATTTAGAAGGTAGTTTTGGTGGCTCAACATTCACATCTAGCCAAGCACAGTGACAGCTTCCCTCCAGGGAAGCAGTTTTTGGTCCTAGTCATGAGTGGGTGAAACAGTTGGTTGCCCCTCTAACTTATATGCCTCTATTGCACCCATGGGCACATCTTACCTCCCGGCCCTTTTCCTCCTTTGCTTTCTCCCCACCACGACGTGCGCGTGTGTCTTCCATCATGTGCTTCTGCCGTAGTAACAGGTCCATCACGAATGGACCAGGAGACAAAATCCTCCTCCTGTCACAGCAATGGAAATGTGAACACATATAGTAAGTATATAGACCAGAAACACAGTAGCTTATTGTCACTTTTAAGTGTCATGTGCTACACCCATAGTATGTGGGATACAACCTCTGTGCTGTACCCTTCTTGTGTGTGTGCGCAAGTTCACATGTATGAGTGGGTCTACACGTGTGGAGGTCGGAGGACAACTTTTGGGTGGCCATCCTCATCTTCACCTTGTTTGAGGCAGGGTGTCTTGATCTTGCTGTTCATTGCTGCATGCATCAGGGTAACTGGTTGACAAGCTTCTGGAAAATTCTGTCTCTGCCTCCCATGTCTCCATCAACATAATGGAATTACAGAAGCTTCCCACAGCTTTCAGCTTTTTCATGGGGTCTGGGAAATTGAACTCCGGTTCTCAGGCGTGAGCCACAAGCACTTGATCCCGAGTTATCTCCGCAGCCCCTCTGGTATACTTTCTAATGGTTTTGTTTGTTTGTTTGTTTGTTTTTTGAGGTCGGGTCTTGCTCTAGTCCAGGCTGACCTGGATTTCACTCTGTAGTCTCAGGCTGGCCTCGAACTCACGACGATCCTCCTGCCTCTGCCTCCCGAGTGCTGGGATTAAAGGCGAGCGCCACCACGCCCGGTTTATGGTATATTTTTATATGATTTAACACAGTAGTCTTGTTTACACCAGCATGACTGACCACACACATACACACACACACATATTTGCAAGAAAACCCACACTACACACATTAAATGAGAGGTATGTAAATTATATGTCAATAAATCTGTCAATGTGGATACAGGGGCCAACTCAGATTTACCAAATCCGGAATCTCCAGGTATAAAACCCAGGAATATGGAATCTGCATTTTACTCATACGCTCCTAACAGGACAAGTTATGGATTTTGTTCAAAAGACCTTTAAAAAAAGCTTCTTTCTTTTTTTCTTTCTTTCTTTCTTCCTTCCTTCCTTCATTTCTTCCTTCCTTTCTTTCTTTCTTTCTTTCTTTCTTGCTTGCTTGCTTGCTTGCTTGCTTGCTTGCTTGCTTGCTTTCAAGAAAAAAGACAAACACCTCTAATCCCAGCACTTGGCTTGGGAGGCAGAGGAAGGAGGATCTCCATGAGTTCAAGGCCACCCTGAGACTACATAGTGAATTCCAGCTTATTTTATGCTAGAGTGAGACCCTATCTCTGAAAACAAAACAAACAAACAAAAAACCTTAACAAACAAAAAGAACAGCGCATGAGCACACACCAGGACCCCCTAGATGTGGAGCCTGGCGGGTGCTCATGGATCACCCCACAACTGGCCTTGCACCTCAAAGTGTGGAATGCTCTAGAGGGGACCTCGGTTTGCAACTTGCCTCTTCTTTAGAGAAGATGCCAGGTCGAGCAGGGAGTCAGAGAGAGGAATCAGAAATGTCCTTGATTTCCTCTTCCTGCAAGAGCAACGAGGTGTTTAGGGCACGTGTGTAGCAGGTATGATGTGGTGGTGTGTGCACATGTGTGCGCAGATAAGGCCAGAGGAGAGAGAACCGCAGGTGCACGCCTCCCTTGCTCGCTGGATTGCTTCTCGCCAGTGCCTCTGGAGCTTCGGGTGCTTTCCTGCGCTCCGGCAAGTCTGTCTGTAGTCCCTGCTCCTGGCAGGACTGGGGTTACAGGTGTGTGTGGCCTGGGTTCTGGGAATCAAACTCACTGATCTCAGCCCCCCTCAGGCCCTCCTGCTTTCAGGGCAAGTGCTCTTAAGCAGGGAGCCATCTCTCCAGCCCAACAAGGTGGTTTTAACTAGAAACTCCAGTGGAGTCCCCCTCCTGGAGCTGAATCATCCGCAGAACTGCAGGCTCTGACAGAGGAGGCGGAGGCCCTGGCCCAGCCCCTCCTCTGGCTGATTGATTGATTGAAGTTAAGGGCACTGGGCAAGGGCAGGGAGGTGGGCAGTGCTGGTGGGAGCCACCCGAGTCTAGGACTAGGCACCCACCGAGCGCTCAGCCTCTCTGGTCATCAGCCCTGGCTTCCCCGCAGCTCCCACCTCTCCCTGAGGACATCACTTTCCTGTCATCTCTGCTGCTCTGGGTCACTGAAGTCTGACTCTACTCCACAGGCCCATGTCGTAGCCACCTGGTCTCTGGGAAGGCTTCACTTGTCACCAGGCACATGTCTCACACTATGAAAACAATCCCTGGCAGGAGAGATGGCTCAGTGGTTAAGGTGCTTGATTGCAAAGCCTAACAGCTCGGGTTCAATTCCCCAGCACCCACATAAGCCAGATGCACAAAGTGGTGCATGCATCTGGAGTTTGCTTGCAGTGGCTGGAGGTCCTGGCATGCCCATTCTCTCTCTCTCTCTCTGCCTCTTTCTTTCACTCTGTCTCTCTCTCTCTCTCTAAAATAAATAAATTTACTTAATGAAAAAAATTTAGGGGCCGGGCGTGGTGGCACATACCTTTAATCCCAGCACTCAGGAGGCAGAGGTAGGAGGATCACCATGAGTTCAAGGCCACCCTGAGACTACACAGTGAATTCCAGGTCAGCCTGGGCTAGAGGGAAACCCTACCTCGAAAAACAAAAAAGTTAAACAAAAATGTTTTGAACCCTCAGGCAGAGTGGGCGCACGACAAGGTTTTACTTAAGTCAACAGGAGCTGGCAGGGCCGAGCCTGTCCCAAGAAGGGGAGGAAACACTGAGCAAAATGGCTCGGCTTCAGAGGAAGAGGGCCAGGGCCACAGTTCTTGTCTCTCCTCCACCGACATCACTTGTATCTCATCTCTTTTTTTTCTAAATATTTTATTTATTCATTCATTTTCAAGCAGAGAGCTACAGAGAGAGAGAGAGAGAGAGAGAGAGAGAGAAAGAGAGAGAGAGAGAGAGAGAGCGCACCAGGGCCACCGCCCTGTGGGTCTGGCCCATGTGGGTCCTGGGGAATTGAACCCAGGGCCTTAGGCGCTGAGGCAAGTGCCTTAACTGCTGAGCCATCTCTCCAGCCCTCGTCTCTTTTCTTTGCTGTGCACAGGTGTACACGCAGTGAGTGTAGCTGTGTGTGCAGGTGCTTGGCCTTGTGCACACCACGCAGAGGCCAGAGGAAAACGCTGCTGTGTCCCTGATCATCTGTGACCTGCTTTCTCTCTTTGTCTCTCAGTGAGCCTGCAGCTCTGGGGTTTGGGTTGACTAAGGAATCCCAGCAATCCTCCTGTCTCTGCCCTGTCTCCGTCAGTGCACGGTTACAGGCATGTGTGGTCATTCCCAGATTGTTTTGTTTTGTTTTTCGAGGTCGGGTCTCGCTCTAGCTCAGGCTGACCTGGAATTCACTCTGTAGTCTCAGGCTGGCCTCGAACTCACGGCGATCCTCCTACCTCTGCCTCCCGAGTGCTGAGTTTAAAGGTGTGCGCCACCACGCCCGGCTTCCAGTCAAACTTTCTCTGCTGACATAAATGTTCTCCTTCTGTGCTGTGCAGCAGCGGCCACTAACCAGTGTGGCTATTGAACCACTGAGGATGCGGCTCTAGTGGCTGAGAAGCTGAATTTGAAGACAAGTTTGAGAGGCTGGGGGTGCAGCTCAGTGTTACCGTGTGTGCATGGCATGGAGATGACCCGGTCCAGTCCCAGTGCCCAAACCAAAGAAACACACTAATGTGCAACTAAAGGACGGTGCTTGATGGTGCAGGCCTAGAATACCAGCATTTGGAGGGTCACTAGTCCAGGGAAGCCTTGTCGCAAAAAATATATATGGGGCTGGAGAGATGGCTCAGAGAGCCGGCTAAGGCACCTGTCTTGACTTGTCCCACGTAAAGACAGGTGGACAAAGTGGCTCATGCCACAAATCAAAAAATGTTTTTAAAATATTTTATTTATTTGTAAGCAGAGAGATACAGAGACAGAATGGGCACACCATGGCTTCTAGCCTCTGCAAATGAACTCCAGATGCATGTGCCACTTTGTGCATCTGGCAAACATGGGTGCTGGGGAATTGAACTCAGGTCTTTTAGGCTCTGGAAGCAAGTGCCTTATCTGCTGAGCCATTCCTCCTGCCCAAAATATATGTTTTAAAAATATTTTTATTGGGGCTGGAGAGATGGCTTAGTGGTTAAGGTGTTTGCCTACAAAACTGAAGGACCCGAGTTTGATCCCTCAGGACCCACATAAAGCCAGATGTACAAGGTGGCGCATGTATCTGGAGTTCGTTTGCAGTAGCTGCAAGGAGGCCCTGGTGTGCCCATTTTCTCTCTCTCTCTCTCTCTCTCTCTCTCTCTCTCTCTCTCTCTCTCTCATATTCTCTCTCAAGTAAATAAATAAATAAAATATTTAGAAATATTTTCACTCTGTCTCTCTTCTATCTCTCTGCTTGCAAATAAATGAAATATTTTCTTACAAATAAATAAATGAAAATATTTTAAAATATTTCGTTTATTTGCAAGCAGAGAGAGAGAGAGAGAGAGAGAGAGAGAGAGAGAGAGAGAGAGAGAGAGAGAGAGACTGGATACTCCAGGGCCTCCTGCCACTGCAAACGCACTCCAGATGCATGGGCCACTTTGTGCATCTGGCTTTACATTAGTACTATTTGAACCTGGGCCTCTAGGTTTTGCAAGCAAGTGTCTTTAACCACAAAGCCATCTCTCCAGCCCCCTGTATAGTGTATTTCAGTCCGAAACCCTCCCCATTCTGTTCTCTTGTCTCCATCCAGTGAACCCTTCTTCTTTCCCACTGGTCTTTCTTCTGCTTTGATGTCTTTTGTTTTTACCCTCCTCTGCCACCCATGATCCGTTTATATTTTTTTAAAATTCTAGAATATTAGCTGGGCACTGGGGAGGTGGAGGTAAGAGGATCGACATGAGTTCAAGGCCACCCTGAGAGTGAGCCAAACTTTAGCACGGAGGAGCTGGCTGTTAACATCTCTAAATCTGACCCCCAAGAAAACCGTTCCACTTGGGTATCCAAC
This sequence comes from Zapus hudsonius, assembly GCA_004024765.1. Lineage (NCBI taxonomy): Eukaryota > Metazoa > Chordata > Mammalia > Rodentia > Dipodidae > Zapus > Zapus hudsonius. The sequence continues at coordinate 52,740 of PVHP010000839.1, read as the reverse complement.
CTAGTGCCTCTGTGGTTCCCAGCACGGAGGCTGAGTCACATGGAGTCAAACTTTAGGTCCTCTGAGAAGTTACAACAGCAAGAGTTGAAGCCCCTTTCCGCCTTGGGTGACGCTGCCATTTGCTTCCAGGCACACTAAACACCACCTCCTCTTCCTCTCCCTCCTCCTCCTTCCTTTTTGTTTGTTTCGTTTTGTCTTTTTCAAGGTCAGATCTCGAGATAGCCCAGGCTAACCTAGAACTCACCTTGTAGTCTCAGGCTGGCCTCAAACTCAGTGATCCTCTTCCCTCTGCCTCCTGAGTGTTGGGCCTAAAGGCGTGCACCACCTGCTCTCCATCTAATCCTCCCAGGGAAAGAAATCAGCTTTGGCTTTTTTCTCTCCCAAACTGACAATCCTTTGCAGTCAGTATTTTTTAAAACTGAACATGAACCAAGGCCCTGTTTTCATCCCCAGTGCTGCAACCAAAACCAAAACCAAGCTGCTGGCCCCACGCTTAGACCGTGCAGGTGAGGCCAGGGCCTTGCACTACCAGCAGGGCACCCAGTCAGTGCTGCTGGGGGCAAATGACACCTTGAGGCTCTCCGTCCACATGACCCCTGAGAACCCTCGTCATTCGGGGCCACATCTTTTACTCCAACAGCAAACCTTTGGGCCAGCTGTGAAGAAGTCCTCCATGCAAAGATGTCGCGGGTCTGCACAGGAGGCCCAGGGAGTCCCCGGGAGAGCTGTGCATGACACTGAGGGTCGCTGAGACCCAATCACGGCCCAGAGAAGACCAAGGTCAGGGGAAGTGATTAAGCACAAGCTGGGATCTAGGCTCTTCTGACTCAAATAATTGCGGATCCCTAAAAAGGTGCCTCAATGACTGCCTGCCTCGGTTTCCCCACCTATACAAGAAAAGGACAATGATGGTACTTATGAAACATCAAAAGGAAGTGCTTGGCCAGGTGTGGTGGCCCATGCTTTTAATCTCAGCACTCTGAGAGGCTGAGGTAGGAGAATCTCTGTGAGTTCAAGGCCAGCCTGGGCTAGAGCGAGACCCTACTTCAAAACAAAAGAAAATGCTTAACAAATGTCTCATGCTACTGGGATTATTATTTATTCCTGAGTTTATCCAGTGGCAGGAGGAAATGGCAGCAACAGAGCAACAGAATGCACTTCCAGAACATTCCCACCCATCTTCCTTTAGTGACCGTATTATCTAGTCTGAATTCGTATCCATTGCTCTTAACCCCCTGGGAGGCTGCCTCTTCCTACCCACCTCCCTCCCTCCCACTCACTTGCTGAGAAGAGGGAATGTCACCTCCCCCCAGCCACCACCTCAGCACATCACCAAGGTCCCTCCCTCACAGGGCCTGTACAATCCTCTCCTCCTGCCTCCTCTTCTCTCCCTCCCTCTCTTTCCCTCTCCCATCAGCCCTTCCCCACTCGTCCCTCCCTCTCTCCTCTCTGGCTGCAATGCCTCTTTCTCCCTATGGCTTCGGATCCTGCTGTTCAATAATGTCCTTGACTCAAGAAATCGTTTGTCAGAAAGGAGAAAGAAAGAAAAAAGAAAGAAAGAAGGAAGGGAGGGAGGAAAGAAGGAAGGGAGAGAGAGAAAAGAAAGAAAAAAAAACAAGCCATTTATCTCGTTTTTCTATCCCAAACTCAAAACCTGATGACAAACCTCATAACAAAATCCAAACCAGATTATAAAGAAAATTTCAGCATATGAAAATTTCAGTATAATTTATTAAATAGACTCTGGTGCTCCTCCAAGGAACATTAATAACTCAGTACAATAAATATCCGTAAGGGCTGGAGAGATGGCCCAGTGGTTAAAGCACTCGCTTGCAAACCCCGACAGCCTGGGTTGGGGTCCCCAGCACCCACGAAAGTCAGATGCACAAAGTGGCGTGTGCAGAGGCAAGAGGCCCTGGGGTGCCATTCTCCTTCTCTCTCTCTCTCAAATAAATAAATTAAATATTTAAAAATTATAACAAGAAATAAATAGAGCTGTCACCTCTGGCCCTCACAAGGGCGTAACAACAAGTAAGATTTTAGGCTGCAGAAGAAAGACTTCTCATAAATAACAAGACGCAATCTTTTTCAAGCTAATCCCTTCGTTGACAGCTCAGTCCCGTCCGGCTGGAAGGTCCTTCACGCGTGACTCGGTTCTTGTTCTTTCAAAATGGCTTCGTAAGTCTTTGTCACACAGTCTGACAACTGGACTAAGACGCTCAGTATGAAGCGCTTCCGCTTAAAGCTGTCCAGAGGAGGCTCAGGAATGTTTGGTTTGGGCACATTGTGAGCTTTCAGGTCACCGAGTCGTTTTATGACGGCCTCGACGGTCGCTCTGTTCTCGCTCAAGGCCCGGACGACCTCCAAGTGAGCCTGCAGGACGGAGATGTTGTGCGCGGCCTCGGGCTGCGGGGCGAAGCAGGGCAGCGGTGGCGATGGCGGGAAGGGTCTCCCGGGCACTCCAGGCTCTCCCGTCCTCTGTGGGAGGAGGAGGGCATTTGCAGGGTTCTGAGCGCTGGCCTGGCAGGAACATCCTCAGAGCTGACGACACCCCATTTCCAGAGTCTAGGGCAGAGGTGGGGGACACGCCCAGGTCTGCAGAGGCCTTCGCGCCTTCTGTCACCTGCTTTCAGGTGCTAAGGGAGGTGGGAAAGGGGCCTGTCTGCATGTCTGCACCAGCTCCCTCCTCTTTGGGCGCCTGTGTGAACCCCACCTTTGTCTGCACGAGGCCTTCCCCACCCTGCCTCTCCCTCTGAACTGATGGCCTTGGCTTAGACCAAATTGCTAAGATTCCCTAACAGCCTCGGTGGGCTCCACACCTCTGCCTTCGAGTCTGTTAAAGCCAAGGCTGAAGCTTAAATGCCAGGGCTGTCAGTGGAACTCGCTCGGTAGTCCCAGGCTGGCCTCGAACTCATGGCGAGCCTCCTACCTCTGCTTCCTGAGTGCTGGGATTAAAGGCCCAGCAGATTTTGTGTTTTATTTGTGCCATCAAAGTTGTCTAGCAGGTCCTGTGGGAACGTACACTTCATTGAGTCTTATGCTAAGCTGGGCAGAGGGTCTCCCGGCAGATGCAGATCCACGAGACCCAGACTTAATGTCCTGCACTCTCTGGGCCCTCCTTTGCACTTAGAGTAACTCTTGCTGCTTTTAGGGGGCTCCTGAAAGCAAGATGGCCCATCTCCAAGGATGCTCTTGGGCAAGAACACTCATGAGATATGACTGTGAACCAAACAGGTTTGAGCACACGTCCCCGAGTACATGGGAGTTCCTGGTCTGCCTCGGCCTCGGCCTCCTTCACTGGTACATCTACAGCCTCATGGACATCCCACCTGAGCTTGGCCAGTTCTTCCCCACCTTCCCTGGTTCACATCTGGAAAGAGCGGCTGCTTTAGAGAGTAATAGAAGGCGCTTCCAAGAAACAGTTTGAAGAAGAAATCTCTAGGGCACTTACGTAGAAATGCACAAGTTGGTCAGAGTCACGTTTTAAGTATACAAGGATCTTCTTCACCACAGACGGTTGCAGTGCCCTGAAGGATGGCGCGCAGAGGGACACCCAGGTTCCTATGCAGAGGAGCAGTGCCAGGGCAGGCTTCAGGGGTCCTGGAGAAAGAGGATAGGACGCCATGAGGCGCAGACAACCCTGCCCACCTCAGCTTCAGTCATGGAGGCCATTATGAAGCCACCAACGGTGGGACCCTCCCAGACGCCCCCTCGTGAGCCAGAGGAGCCATGGTGAGTGAGCTGCAGAAACAAAGGTACCTGTCAGGGAGACCATGGTGGTGTTGGGAGAATAAGCAAGACCTGCTTCGCCAATGGCCTCTGAGTTCACCATGGCCACCAGAAGATATATAAGGGGCCAGCGTGAGGAAGATTGAAGTCCCACCCATGGCAAAATCATTGCTCAGCTTTTCTCCAGAAAACGCTTTCAAGATGCTACCAGGCTGGAAGGAAATGCTGAGGTTACCCTCAAGGCAGGTAGAGGTTTGAGTCACCCACACACACACACCACACACCACGCAGGAAGTCACACGCATCTTGGCCCTTTCTTCTTAGAAAGTGCTTGTTGGTCTGACTAGAGGAAGTCATGAGCCCAGAGTTGAAAGGCTGCACCAAGAAACAAGTGGTTTAGAGAGTTGGTGCCCCGCCAGGGAACTTCTGGGAGTCCGTGCTGATTGTGTGTGAGATTTGCAGAGCATGTTGTCTTTGGGAATTTCTGAGGCCAATGAGCGAGATGCCCTGATAAGCACTGAGCAGGAGTGAGCAGAAGGCTTCAGCATCACTCCATGGCCTTCAACATACCTGAAGTCTCACCTGTGCTTTTGGGACCTCAGACCCAGGGCTCAAGAATTATTTGCTGGTCAGGTCATCTGTTGCCTAGGTAATAGGAGTGGATGCCAAAAACACACACACACACCCCTAAGCGCAGGAGGCTGAAACAAGAGGATCATAAGTTCAAGTTCAAGGCCAGTCCTGACCATATATCAAGACCCTGCCTCAAATATAAACTAAAAAAGTTGTTTTTAAAAAGAGTCATTTAGGGCTGGAGAGATGGCTCAGCGGTTAAAGGTGCTCACTTGCAGAGTTTGCTGGCCTAGGTTCAACTTCCCAGTATCCCCGGAAAGCCAGATGTGCAAAGTGACGCATGCAACTGGAGTTCCTTTGCAGTGGCAAGAGGCCCTGGCGCGCGCTCTCTCGCTCGCTCGCTCTCTCTCTCTCTCAACAGATAAGTGAATAAAATAGTTATTTTGACAAAGAGTTATTGCAGTACACCCAGCTCAGACGGGCAGGCAGACAGCCGAGTGCACCTGCCCAGCCAAGGTGGACTAGTCCATCAGCTTCCAGGTGGCAGTGACTTAAGACCCATCAACATGATGGGACGAGGAGAGAAAGCCAAGTGCCTCTCACAGAATAAGTCATCTCTACCATAGCCGCCAGGGCCTGGGAACCATTACAGAGGAATCTGTGGTACAGCTAAAACGTGACTCTGACCAACATGTGCATCACTTGTAAGCGCCCTAGAGATTTCTTCTTCAAACTATTTCTTTTCTTTCTTTTTCCAGGTAGGGTCTCCCTCTAGCCCAGGCTGACCTGGAATTCACTGTGTAGTCTCAGGGTGGCCTTGAACTCACGGCGATCCTCCTACCTCTGCCTCCCTAGTGCTGGGGTTAAAGTTCAAACTATTTCTTGAAAATGCCTTCTATTACTCTCTAAAGCAGCTGTTCTTTCCAGATGTGAACCAGGGAAGGGTGGGGAAGAACTGGCCAAGCTCAGGTGGGATGTCCCTGAGGCTGTAGATGTACCAGGAATGAGAGAGAGAGAAAGAGAGAGAGAATTAAGCATGGGCACACCAGGGCCTTTTGCCACTGCAAATGAACCCCAGATGCATGTGCCACTTTGTGTGTCTGGCTTACATGGTCACTGGGAAATTGAACCCGGGTCCTCGGCACTAAAGGCAAGTGCCTTAATCACTGGGCCAACTCTCCAGCCCACAATTTTTTTAAAAGAGGTATTTAGCCTGTGTTCTGTATTCTTGCACTCAGGAGGCTGAGGTGGGAGGATCATCCTGACTTCAAGGCCAGCCTGGGCTACATAGTGTATTCCATGCCAGCCTGAGCTATAAAGTAAAACTCTGTTTCAAAAAGACAAGAAACTGGGCTGGAGAGATGGCTCAGCAGTTAAGACACTTGCCTCCAGTGCCTAAGGTCCTGGGTTCGATTCCCCAGGACCCACATAAGCCAGAACCACAAGGCGGTGGCCCTGGTGCTTTCTCTCTCTCTCTCTCTCTCTCTCTCTGCTTGAAAATGAATAAATAAAATATCAAAATAAATAAATAACTTTCTATTTTCTCCGGTGCTGGGGGTTGAATGCGGGGCTTTTTGCATGGGAGGCAAGTGCTCTACCACTGACCAGTGTCCCTAGTCCCTATGTAGCCTTAGACGGCCGAGAACTCACTGTGTTGGCTTCAACCTGGTTCTGACCCTGTGCTTCTGGCTTCTGGGGTTTTAGGTATATACTCCCATGGCCTACTTCAAGCAACTGTTTCTCGTCTTTTTTTTTTTTTTTTTTTTTGGTTTTTCGAGGTAGGGTCTCGCTCTAGCCAGGCTGACCTGGAATTCACTCTGTAGTCTCAGGGAGAACACCAGGGCCACCACCTTGTGGGTCTGGTTTATGTGGGACCTGGGGAATTGAACCCGGGGCCTTAGGCACTGAAGGCAAGTGCCTTAACCGCTGAACCATCTCTCCAGCCCGGAAAGTTATTTATTGAAGTCATTCATTTCTATTTTGAGAGTCATTGACCATATCCGTGCCCAGGGCCTCAGGAAGGACAGAAAACAAGTTAGACAATGTCCTTGTATTTAAGAATCTGACGCTCTAGAGGACAAGGGGTTAAATTAAAAATTAAAGGGAATTAATAGGGCTGGAGAAGCTCAGGAGTTAAATTTGCCTGCAAAGCCTAATGACCTGGTTCAATACCCCAGTACCCACATAAAGCCAGATGCACAAAGTGACACATGTATCTGGAGTTCCTTTGCAGCGGTTAGAGGCCCTGGTGTGCCCATTCTCTCTCTCTCTCTCTCTCTCTCTCTCTCTCTCTCTCTCTCTCTCTCTCTCTCTCCTTGCAAATATAATTAATTAGTTAATAAAATACTTTAGAAGTAACCCAAAGTGCTGGAGGGAGGAGTTTCCAAGTTAGGCTTTCCCCGGGTTGAGTAAACCCTGAGGTGCCCAGCTGGGGGTCCTTCTTTCCCCTCATTGAAAAAACCCAGGGCGTTTTCCCTTCTAAGTCCGAGACCTTACCAGTGGGCAGGGAAATGACTTTTTCTATCACTTCCTTAAGCTTCCGGATGGTGGGTTTGACTGTGTTCTATTGCCGGGCTATCTTCTCAACCATCCGGTGTTGGGACAGACCCAGCAGTCTTATTAGTCAACCTTTGATGTCTCTTGTAGATGATGACAAGAGACATCACACATCTCTGTATCATTGTTGTTGACCCTGGTGGCGGAAACCAGATCAGATAATTAAGCCCTGGAGCTCTTCCAGTTCTGGTCTGGGCGTTCTCCATTCTAGCTGAGTTCCTATACATACTTGAGAGGTCACATTTTTCTCCAGAGTGAAGAACACATTTCAGAAAATATGTGTGATGACCTTGGGACTGTCCGGTCTTATTTTCCTTTCACTGGTATTATTGTCCCGTTTTATTTTTTTATTTTAAAATAGTTTATTCATTTCAAGCAGAGAGAGAGAGAGAGAGAGAGAGAGAGAGAGAGAGAGAGAGAGAGAGCACCAGGGCCACCTCCTTCTGGGTCTGGCTTATGTGGGTCCTGGGGAATTGAACCCGGGGCCTTAGGCACTGGAGGCAAGTGCCTTAACCACTGAGCCATCTCTCCAGCCTCTTATTGTCCCATTTTATAAATTAATTTTGATGTAGGACTGACCCGCAAAGGCACTCTATCAATCACAACGCCCCCTCCGACAGCTCCTTCTCGGCATCTTAAGCTAACTAAGCATCTGCCTGCTTAGCTCTTTATGGACAGATCTTCAAGGCATCCATTCTTGACCTATTTTCCGCACATTTGTCCACAAGAACATCCGACCCACTTGTACCTCAAACCCAACATGTTCAAAGGCGAGGCTCTGAGCCCAGGAGCTATGGTAGACACAGGAGGTGTGGACGCACTGGGGACACGTGCAGGAAGTGGTAGTTGGGTGGCTGAGGACACCTAGCAGGTTTCTGGTTTGGGCAGTTGGATGGATGGTGGGGATACAGAGAGGTGCACAGGAGGAGAGCGCATGGGGGTCTCCAGGAAAGTAATGACTTCCGTTTGGGGCTGAAGAGAGGCTCTGTTAGTAAAGCACTTGCCTTGCAAGTATGCAAATCTGAGTTTGATCCCCAGAACCCATTAAAAAAAAGCCAGGAGTAGTGACAAACGTCTTTAATGCCAACATTTAGGAGGCAGAGGTAGGAGGATCACTATGAGTTTGAGGCCAGCCGGGCACTACAGAGTGCCAGCTTAGCCTGGGCTAGAGTGAGGCCCTGCCCGGAAAAAAACAACAAAGCCCAGAAGATATAAGTACCTTCAGTTTTGACACAGAGAGCTAGAAGTGTTAAGGAACACTCAGGTGAAGATTGAGCAGGCCATTGGGCATTTGCTTTTGGAGCCCAGAGAAAGGAACTAGGGATACACATTTGGGAGCCATCGATACATATCGTGGTTGATGACCGCTGGGAGAAGTGAAAGTCACTTATAGAGCCTTGGGGTCTGTCCCCGATAAACTCCCAGCAAACAGAGTAAGATGACCTCATGTACAATTCTAGAAGGCACACTCAAGAAGGAAAGAAAAGTGAGTTGTCATGGAACAGGATGAGAAGTGGGTTTTCAAGGCCGAGGAAATGGTTGGCTTCATCATAAACCATGAAGAGGTCAAGAAGATAAGCCTGGAGGAAGTCACCAGATTGGCAAAAGTGAGGTCACTGGAACTTTGCTAGGGAATTTTGAATAAATTGCTAGGTTTGGTGGTTACCATAGCAAAGAAAAAAAATGAGAGTGGATTGCTCGGTCACAAAGCAGGATGAGCAGGTGTGGTGGCCGAGCCTTTAATCCCAACATCAGGGAGGCTGAGGTAAGAGGAATGCCCTGAGCTCCAGGACAGCCTGGGCTAAAGACCCTACCTCAAAAAAACCACCAGGGCTGGAGAGATGGCTTAGCGGTTAGGACATTTGCCTGCAAAGCAGAAGGACCCAAGTCGGATTCCCCAGTCCCCATGTAAAGCCAGATACACAAGGTGGTGCATGTGTCTGGAGTTCGTTTGCAGTGGCTTGAGGCCCTGACACACCCATTCTCTCTCTCTATCTGCCTCTTTCTCTCTGTCTCTCAAATAAATAAATAAAATATTTAAAAAAACAAAAGGCTGGAGAGATGGCTCAGCAGTTAAAGGCACTTGCTTGCAAAGCCTGATGGCCCAGGTTCAATTCTCCAGTACCCACGTAAAACCAGATGTACAAAGTGGCACAAACATCTGGAGTTTCTTTGCAGTGGCAGGAGGCTCTGGCACACCCATCCTTTCTCTCTCTCTCTCTCTCTGTCTCTCTGTCTCTCTCTCTCTCTCATAAATAAATAAATATTTAAAAAACAACAACAACAAAATCAGAATGAGAAGGAAGAGTAAAAACGACAGCAAGCTGTAGCTGGAGGGGTTTCTGGCTGAGGCCCTGGGTCACACATCTTGGGGTGACTGAACCAGGCAGACCTGGCTGCTTCCTGAAACCAAAGGGAAATCTAGCTTCGTTTGCTTTTATTATTTTTTAATATTTATTTGAGCCGGGCCTGGTGGCGCCCGCCTTTAATCCCAGCACTCGGGAGGCAGAGGTAGGAGGATCGCCGTGAGTTCGAGGCCACCCTGAGACTACACAGTGAATTCCATCCAGGTCAGCCTGGACTAGAGCGAGACCCTACCTCGAACCCCCCCCAAAAAAAATATTGTTTGTTTGCAAGGAGAGAGAGAGAGAGAGAGAGAGAGAGAGAGAGAGAGAGAGAGAGAGAGAGAGAGAGAGAGAGAAAGCAGAGACAGAGACAGAGACAGAGAGAATGGCGCACCAGGGCCTCCAGCCACTGCAACCGAACTCCAGATGCATGTGCCCCTGTGCTTCTGGCTCTACGTGGGCCCCGGGGAACCGAACTCGGGCTTTGCAGGCAAGTGCCTGAGCCATGTCTTCAGCCCATCCCTTGCTTTTAATTACTGGCTTTCCGTGGCTGGACGCGGCGGCGCACGCCCGTGGTCTCCTCTCGAGGTCTGGCCGCCGGCAAGCGTCGCGTCGAAGCCACGGTCGGGGCAGAGCCCCGGTCCAAGCTCTGACCGAGCTGCGAGGTCAGCGAGCGCCCGCCCCGCCCCGCCCCGCCCCGCCCCGCCCAGGGCGTCCCGCGTTGCCTGGCAACCGCGCGTGCGCGGCGGGCCGGCGATGGAGGCGGAGGCGAGCGCGTCCAGCACCGACCGGGGCTCCTCCCGGGCCGGGACCGTGAGCGCCGCGGTGCACGAGCACCTGCGGCAGCTGTGTCTGCGCGAGTTCCCCTGCGGCACGGGCAGCTGGGTGCGGGCATCGGGGTGCCCGGGGAGGTGGGATCGGGCGCAGGGCGGAGCGGGTGCGAGCGGGACAGGGTTTGGGTGTGGTCCTAGAGAGCAGCTATGGATTTGGGGGCTGGGGATCGGCCGTGGGGACCGAGACCCTGAAGGGGTCCCACCCGGTCCCCACCCGGCCCTGAGGGCACCGACCCAGGGTGCAGGCCAGGGTCTCATTCTCGTCCAGGCTGGCCTTGAACTCATGGAGACCCTCCTACCTCTCTATCTCCCAAGTGCGGGCACCCCACTCCCAGCCCGGGTCCTCATACTCTTTGTGGCCGGCACTCACTGCCAGGACTCTCTTCCCCTGAAATACCAGGCTGACCTGGGCCGGGGTCCCTTCAGGGCCCTAAAGATCCCCGCACTCCATCCAGGCTTCTTGGGGGATGAAGACACTCCTGAGTGGGGAGATGGTTCCCAGGCTGGGAGGCTGCGGGTCTCCCCTTCTGAGGACTTAGACAAAGTCCTGCCTCCTTCCCTCAGTGGTGGTGCTGGGCCAGGAAGGCCAGGGCGCTGGGAGAGCCGTGCTCTGCTTCCAGCTCAGGGAAGACAGGACGGACACACAGCAACCAGCTCGGTGGACACGGCTGGTCTCGGTGCCGTGAAGGTCCTTGTCACTTCAGTCTGTCCACTCATTCTGCTTATAGTGGCCAGAGGGACCATCGTCACTCAACGCAGGGGACAGGAAGCATGACATCTAGACCTTGAAGCTCATCCATAGACTCACAGGCTTGAGAGGTCTGAACTAAAGCCATGGTCTTGGCTGGCGGCTGGGCCTCCTGGACATTCCATCCTGAGGAGGCAGGGAAATGCTTCATTTGGTCAGTCAGCAGGTGTCAGTTGAGCACCTACTATGTGCTAGGCACTGTGTTAAGCTTTAGGACTTCAAAACTGTATCTAGGAATAGGGGTGCAGGGTCCTTGCCTTAAGAGTTTGTCCAGGGCTGGAGAGATGGCCCAACGGTTAAGGCACTTGCCTCCAGTGCCTAAGGCCCTGGGTTCAATTCTCCAGGACCCACATAAGCCAGACCCACAAGGTGGTGGCCCTGGTGTTCTCTCTCTCTCTCTCTCTCTTTCTCTCTCTCTCTCTCTTCTCTCTCATCTCTCTGCTTGAATAAATAAAATATATTTTAAAAAAAGAGTTTGTCCAGTGGGAAATAAAAGAAGCTCATAAACACTAAAGAGATACATTTCAGTATTAGCCTGGAGGAAGGGGATAAATTCCAGGGAAAAACTTATCTTCTACTTACAGAAACTAAAGTTCTGGTCTTATTGCTTCTTCTCCTTCAGAAAACTTTCCCTTGACTAATTACAGTCCCTAGATGTCCTGTCGAGCCTACTGCCTTGTAGTACGTGCATTTGTAGAAATGGTGTGGCCAATATGAAATCTCTCTCTTTTTGAGGTGAGGTCTCCTCTAGCCCAAGCTGACCTGGAATTCACCATGTAGACTCAAACTCACAATGGTCCTCCCACCTTGACCTCCTGAGTGCTGGGATTAAAGGTGTGCACCACCCCGCCCAGTGAAATAACTCTTTAACAATGTTTTAATTATTTATTTGACAGGAGAGAATGGACACTCCACGGCCTTTTGCCACTACAGATTCGCTCCAGCTGTAATGCACCGCTTTGTGCATCTGGCTTTATGTGGATACTGGGAGTTGAACTGAGGCCATCAGGCTTTGACCACAGAGCCGTCTCTCCAGTCCCAACTCCACAGGAAGTGAAGGCAGGGCTTGGGCCTTTTGACTGTTATGTGTGATTTCAGGTGGGAAAGGCCCGTTCCTCTCATCCCAGCCCTTGGGAGGAAGATGAGCAATTCCAGGTCATTGTTTTTGGCTAGCCTGGGCTACCTGAGACCTTGTTGCAATGAACCAATCACAGCCACAATTATTGATGGATCACTAAGATTTTTTTTTCCCCTTACCCCAGTGGTCCACTCTGTTTGATTTGAGAGTTTTTTGGGTTTTTTTTAATATTTTATTTTTTTTATTCATTTTCAAGCAGAGATACAGAGAGAAAGACACACACACACACACACAGAGAGAGAGAGAGAGAGAGAGAGAGAGAGAGAGAGAGAGAGAACACCAGAGCCGCCACCTTGTGGGTCTGGCCCATGTGGGTCCTGGGGACTTGAACCCGGGCCTTAGGCACTGGAGGCGAGTGCCTGAACCGCTGAGCCATCTCTCCAGCCCTGTTTCGTTTTAACACGGGGTCTGTGTAGTCCTGGCTGGCCTGACACTCTCTGTAACTCAGGCTGGACTCTAACCCTCAGGCTTAGGGTTCGGGTTTGACTTCTGTCTCCCAAGTGCTGGGTTTGCAGGTGTTGCCATCACGCCTGGCTTTAATGTTCCTCGAGAGGGCTATATGAGGTCTGGAGCATATCTTTATCTCTACCTTTCCAGAATAAATCTCGCTTTCTTCCTCAAACATGGCGAACGTGGAGGGAGCTGGTCCCCAGGGAAGAGGAGACTGTGAGCGCCGGGGAGGAGACCGTGGAGGCCCTGCTGGGCCTGGTGCGAAGCCCCCACTCGCCATGGGCCCTGTTGAAGGACTCCAGCGCTGAAGACTGCTTTCTGAGAGAGTTAGCCATCCAGAGTCCCCTGATGATCAAAGACAGCTTCTTCTACTCATACTTCCGGTCCCTGCGGGTGGTGGACAAGGGGGTAAGTGCCCGTGGGGAGGTGGGCTGTGGCCCTGGTGCAGGGGAGAGCCCTGCTTTCTCTCTGAGCCTCCTGCCTGGCCAGCCAGCAAGGGCCCTCCTCGGCCACCCTTCTTCCGTGTCTAGGCTGATTCCTGGCACACGCTGCCCTGGCCCACCGGGTTCCTAGCAAAGACCTTTCAAAGGGTCCACGTTGGCGTTTCCTTTATTAAAGTGTGAGGAGAGGGATGGGGGAGGGCTGGCTTCTGTTACTAAAATCCCTTCTCTGTGTGGACTGCTTACAGGGTCAAGTGTTGGCTGCAAACATGGCCTCAGCCTTCTCGGGCCTTTGCTTTTTTCTCCAGAGAAACTGGGAAAAGGCATGGTACCTGAGGATGAGTAGAGAAGGGTGACCAACTCATGCCACCTTGCCTGGGACTTTCCCAGTTGGCACTGACAACCCCGAATCCTGGGCCAACGGCACTCTAGAGAAGAGAGGCACAGGAAACTGAGGCTTCATGGGTAGAATGCCCAGGCTTCTGGTCTGTCCCTTCCCCCTGGGAAGACCAGGCAGGCAACTGTCATGTGTTCAATTGGGGAAGATTTAAAATTAACAAGATGGCACCAAGAACCCAAACAATACTCATTCAAGTTCATCTTGACGAGGTGCCAGCACCCCCCTTCTGGCCCCCTCCTTCACCAACCAAAGTTCTAGTTTGAATGGCTTTGAGTCTACGGAAGAACCATGCAGACCCCAGTTCTTGGCACTACCCGCAGGGGTGGCACCGGGGCGGGGAAGGTGGCACCATCATCCATCCTAGTGGGAAGGAAGGGTGACTTGGGTCTCTGTCGCCTTGTACGCACAACGGCTGCAAGGCGTTACTCAGAGAAGCCATTCCAGTGAGCAGGAGATCCCTGGGTTTGCTGTGGAGTCCACAGGACATGAGGTTCCTGAAGTCCCAAGACCCCCTGGCCTAACAGGTCAATGGCCTGTGAAAAGACCCTTGAGTCCTGCGGAACCACTCAGGGTGGGAGGTGGACTGGCCCGAGGCGTCTTCCACCCTTCCTTCCAGGTGAGCCTGGTGGACAGAGACCTCCTGAAATTCCTGAAGCTGGAGGAGCTGCTTCTGAGTGCCAATAAAATCACGGACATCGATGCCACCAACCTGCCCCCAACCCTGAAGGTACAGGAGCCCCAGTTCCACGCGAGGTGCGGAGGCTGTGCCCTTCACCTTGGCTGGGGCGGCTGTTCTCAGGCACAGGCCTGTTCCTCGGAAAGTTATAGATAGGATTTCCATTTGAATCAGCTATTCCCTCCCCATGTGAACACCACGAGAACTGAAGCAAGCAGGTGGAGGTGTCTGTGGTTAAAGGCGCTCTTTTGTTTTTCTTTTTTGGAGGTAGGGTCTCGCTCTAGCCCAAGCTGACCTGAAATTCTCTACGTAGTCTCAGGATGGCCTTGGACTCTACCTCTGCCTCCATGGTGCTGGGATTAAAGGCGTGCGCCACCACGTCCGTTCCAGCTCCTTTTTCCTTTTTTAAACATTTTTTAATTTTTTATTATTATCCATAATTAGATACACTTAACAAGACCTTTTCCTTTTTAAAAAATATTGCATTTATTTATTTGAGAGAGAGAGAGAGAGAGAGAGAGAGAGAGAGAGAGAGAGAGAGAGAGAGAGAAGCAGACAGAGAGAGTATGGTCTCCAGCCACTACAAAGGAACTCCAGACACATACACCACCTTGTGCATCTGACTTTACGTGGGCACTGGGGACTTGAACTCCTGTCCTTCTGCTTTGCAGGCAAATGCCTAACAGCTAAGCCATCTCTCCAGCCCCTCCCCCCTTTTTGAGGTAGATTCTTACTCTAGTCCAGGCTGACCTGGAACTTACTGTGTAGTCTCAGGCTGGCTTCAAACTCCCAGGGATCCTCCTTCCTTTGCCTCCCGAGTGCCACCACGCCTGGCTCGTCTTCCTGCACGTTGGCATGTCTTTCCAGGTGGGCACAGGAAGGCAGTAAGAAGCACCTCACAATCCCTTCCGAGTCTTCCATGGCCAGGGCAGGACGCTCAGCCATGGCCAACCTGTCCCCCCTCAGGTGCTGGAGCTTTATGGCAACTTGATCAGCAGTTTGCATTGTCTGTGCGAGTCCCCTCCCCCAAAGCTGCAGCACTTGGGCCTGGGCCACAACAAGCTGCTGGGCCCCTTGGAGAGTCTGTATGTCACCTCCAATCACTGGTAACTCGGGAGCCTGGGTGCAAGGAAGCCTGGGGGTTAGTAAGGGGCAGGTGTGGCCGCTAGATCCAGACTGGGATTTTGCTCAGTAATGACGAGTGGGGAAGGAGGTGGTGGGAGCAAGTGGGATCAGCGAGGCTCCGGGTCAGTGCACTAACCCCCCCCCCTGCGCCTGCGCCTGCGCAACAGCGTGCTGGACTTGAATGAGAAGGCAGGTGGCCTGAGGAAGGCCGGTGGTGAGGAGCTGTCCCCAGGACAGCTGGGAAGGGTCAGCTTTTAGACAGGGTGGAGAAGAAAGTCCAGGACAGAGCACCATGTGTGCCTGAAGAGTGTCGACCCCTTACCCGGGTGGTCTGCCCCCTTTCAGGCCCAACCTTGTCTCCCTGGACCTGGGATTCAACGACCTGACAGACCTTCAGGGCATGATGGCGGGTCTGGGCACCCTGCAGCACCTGAGGCTGCTGGTGCTGCAGGGGAACCCGCTGGCCCTGGTGCCCTACTACCGGGGCTTCACCATCGACAGCCTGGCGCGGCTCTGCGTTCTGGATGATGTCATCGTGTCTCCCAGCGAGAAGCACCAGTTCCGGGGGCTCAGAGCTTACGGTGGTGGGTGCAGGTGCCACATACTTCGGCCTTAGCCTCCCTCACCCACTGCTCGAGGGAGCCACGGCCAGCTGCCTGGCAGCTCCTCATGTGACCTTGACCTTGGTCAGGTAGAGCAGGGTATCTCGGTGAAGGTTTTCTTTCTCCGGGTGCTTCTGTGCTGTGTTCCCTCGTTTCCACTGTGGCTTGAGATCCCCCCCTTGTGGCCTTTCTAAGGGCAGAGTGGTAACAACTCCGAGGGTAGTGGCTGCAGACAGACACACACCAGCTCAGGAGGTGAGCAGTCTCCACCTCTCACCCTCCAAGAGCCTGCCGGCCCCGCATCTGGCGGATCAGAACATACGGCTTACTCCCAAGGACACCCACCGAACTTGGCGGAGCTGGGACTCAGACCCTGGGGTGTCGGGAGGACCCAGAAACCCCCTTCCTTCTCCCACGTCCCGCCTTGCTGCCTGAGTCTCTCAGTCCTGCCATTGCTCCTCGCCTCCTTGCAGACTTGTTGACACGCGAGGCGCAGTTTGTGGTGACCATCGGAAATGTCAAAGGTGTTATGGACACCTCTGTCTTGGACCCCGAGCCAGGCCCCGACGGGCCCTTTATCAGCTACAGCTATTATGTGACCTATGACTTTGTGGAAGACGAAGGGACCAGTGTGCTGGCCGAGGTGCATCCTGAGAATGTGCTGGCCGAGGTGGGTCCCCACTGATCCTCGGAACAGGGTGACCTCTGAGACTGGATGAGTCTGTGGCCTGTGGACTTTCTAGTGTAGACAGAGCGGCCTCTTGGGGCCACGGAGGATCCATCCCAACAGGGCCCTCCGCAGCCGTGCCCACCTTGTGTCTCCATAACAACTGAACCTCCCAAGGCAGGAGCCCAGGGTGTCAGTTGCTCCTGGTCACACTCTGCAGTATCCATGGTGTTTCCGCCACAGCCTGCGTCCCAGGCACATGCAGAGGGCACCATGCAGCTAGGACCCACTGCCACCTCCCATGTTCTCACAGGGAACATGTGTTTGTCTTTATTCATAATCTAGAACTCGCAGAAGAAACAAACTGAGCTTTGCTTCTGTCTGAGTGTGTCTCTCAGGCTTTAAATTCATGTAGGGCTGGGGCACCGGCCTGACATGCGGGAGGCCCTGGGTTTATCTTCAGCACCCCGAAAGTCAGTCTACCCAGCGGGAAACTTTCTCGTTGCCCACAGATCGTGAAGCCCACCTCCAGCACAGAGCCGGTGGATGAGGAGGTCCAAGAGGAGTCTCAGGAGGAGGCTCGCAGGGAGTCTCGCAAGGCGTCTGGGGAGGCTCGCGGGGAGCCACGCAAGGAGACCCCCAGGGAGGCTCCCGATGATGCTGCCCAGGAGGCTGCTGAGGACGTTCCCAGGGAGCCCCCTGAGTACAGAGGGGAGGAGATGACCGACGAGATGGCCGAAGGGTCTCTGGAGTCTGGGTTCACTGAGCTGGAAGAGTCGGAGTCATCAGTCATTTCCGTCCACTCTGTCCCTCTGCCGCAGTCTGTTGACTCTTCAGAAGAGCTGACCAAGCTGCGGCCACGCATAGATCCCCGGCTCTGCCCGTCCCCAGGGTAAGGTCAGGTCCTGGCTCGCAGCCATCCTGGGTCATCCTTGCTGTCTCCCCTGTGTGTCCTGCTGGCTGAGCCACACAGAAGTGACCAAGGCCATGCTTCTCATAACTGACCTCTAGGCCATGCGCTGTAGGGGGATGGAGCTAGCCATGGGCCCTTCTGTTTGTGGAGCCCTGACCGTCCTCTCTGTGCACCCAAGCCTCACGTGCCGGTGTGGCCAATGTTCCCTAAAAGATTGACAGCTTGAGACAAGGTGGTGCACGCCTTCAGTCCTGCATTCAGGAGGCCTGGTGAGTTCAAGGCCAACCTAGGGCTACGGAGTGAGTTTCACATCAGCCCAGGCTAAAGTGAGATGCTACCTTGAAAACAGCAGACAGACAGGATTGAGAGCAGCCTGCATTCCAGCCCCTGGGGTTAGAAGCCTGCATCCTGGCACATGAAGGTAGCCAGGTGCTCGGTTCTCTGTCTGCAGCACTGGCATTGAGCCCACAGTCTCGTGCTGTTAAGCAGGGGCTCTGCCCTCTTTTTACTTCGGCTTTTGAGCCAGTGTCTCATTGTGTAGCTCAGGGTGGCCTTGACTCACCGTGATCCTCCTGCCTCAGCGCTCTGAGTAGACTGGATTCCATGACTGCACTGCTAGACTCAACTAGCAGGGTTTTCTTGCTCAGCAAGCGGTCTTGTCCACTCCTTGTGAGGGCTTCATGCCCTTCTACATTCCATTCTAGGTGCTTAAGAATCCTGCTGGAAGCAGGTGGCGCACGCCTTTAATCCCAGCACTCGGGAGGCAGAGGTAGGAGGATTGCCGTGAGTTCAAGGCCACCCCGAGATTACACAGTGAATTCCAGGTCAGCCTGGGCTAGAGGGAGACCCTACCTCGAAAAACCAAAAAAAAAAAAAAAAAAAAAAAAGAATCCTGCTTGATTATGGAGGGCTTTCCGAGCCAGCGCTCAGTCAACTCTCACACAGATAGTGCTGGAGCTCTATGATCCTGTATGATGGCCTCCACCCATTGAGCTTTATATGGAGTCATTACAAAGTCATGCACCGGCTCTTTTTAAAAATATTTATTTATTTATTTATTTGCAAACAGAGATAGAAGATAGACAGAGAGAATGGACCCACTAGGGCCTCCAGCCACTGCAAACAAATTCCAGATGCCTGCACCACTTTGTGCATCTGGCTTTACGTGGGTACTGGGGAATCAAACTCAGGTTGTTAGGCTTTGCAGGCAAGCACCTTAACCACTGAGCCATCTCTCCAGCCCAGGCTACTGGCTCTTGTGGGTGTTTGGTTCTTCCGTTCTCAGAGGGCAGAAACAATTTTAATATTTAAAGGTTTTAATGTGTCTGAGTTCAGTTTGAGGAGTTTTAACCTCTCACAGGCTTTGCTGCAATTTCTGTGCAGGGTTGGGAAGCTAGACGCTTGCTCCTTTTAAAATGGGTTGCAAGAAGTTTTGGTTAGTTAAGCAATAGGCCTGGGGAGATAACTCAGCAGTTAAAGCACTTGCTTGAAAAGGTTTAATTCCCCAGCCACCAGGGGAGTCCAACCTGGGCCAGCAGGCTTTGCAAGCCAGCCCTTTTCACTACCTAGCCGTCTCCCCAGCATTCTCTTAATAGTGTCATTCTCTTAATAGTGCACCACCACGCCTGGCTGCTTCTAGGTTTTTGTTCGCTTTCTGAGGTAGGGTCTCACTCTAGCCCTGGCTGATCTGGAATTTACTATGTAGTCTTAGGGTGGCCTTGAACTCACGATGATCCTCCTACCTCTGCCTCCCTAGTGCTGGGACTAAAGGTGTGCACACCACCCCCCTGGTATATTCCTATTTTTTGTTTCTTTTAATTTTTCTTTTTGAAGGTAGAGTCTCGCTTTATAATTACAGGCTGGTCTTGAATTCACAGTGATCTTCCTACCTCTGCCTCCTGAGTGCTGGGATTATAGGCGTTTGTTTCTTTTTTCAGTCTCATGTGTACCAAACTGGCCTTGAGTACATGACTTGTAGCTAAGGATGACCTTGAACTTTTGATCCTCTAGCCTCTATTTCTGAAGTGCTGGGATTCCAGTCATACACCATCAGGCCTAGATTTGTGGGTTTTTTTTTTTTTTTTTTTGGTTTTTCGAGGTAGGGTCTCGCTCTAGTCCAGGCTGACCTGGAATTCACTATGTAGTCTCAGGGTGGCCTCGAACTCATGGCGATCCTCCTACCTCTGCCTCCCGAGTGCTGGGATTAAAGGGGTGCACCACCACGCCCGGCTTGTTTGTGTTTTTGAGAAGGTCTCATAATGTTGCCCCTACTGGTCTAGAACTCACTACATATGTAGTCTAGGCTAGCCTTGAATTCATGACAAGCCTCCTATTTAAGATCTAAATGAACCTTTGTTTACTCTTATATCATGTAAATATTTTCCGGTTTTATTGAAAATGCGTAGCTGGGCATGGTGGCTCATGCCTCAGAAGGCTGAGGTAGTATGACTGCTGTGAGCCTGAGGCCAGCCTGGCCTACAGAATGAATTCCAGGACAGTGAAAATTACAGTGTGAGACCCTGTCTCAGAGAACAAACATCTCAAAGTCGTCCTCAGCACTCAGGAGGCTGAGGTAGGAGAATGTGGGAGTTCAAAGGCAGCCTCTCCTAGAGTGAGGTACTGCAGATGGTTGGTTGGTTGTCTTTTTTTTCAGATGTTTTTTTGTTTTACCTTCAAACCTACCATCCCCCTTGAATGGATCCTCTGTGCCCTCCTCCCCGCCTGTCTCTGCTGGTGATGGGACTCAGAGCCTGATGGACACAAGCATTCTTCGACTGAATGGCAGTCCCAGGATAGGAACTGAGTTTTGTGTACATGGTGTTTAATTGTTTAAAAAACATTTTCTATTTATTGTGCATGTGTATATGTGTGCACAGGCGGTCCAAGGACGACTTTGAGATGTCTGTTCTTTGAGACAGGGTCTCTCGTCACTGCAAGCACACTGCCAGACTGCAAGCAAATGTCAGACTCTGGCTCATGAGCTCCTGGCTCTGCCTCCCACTGCCACAGTTGCTTTGAGATCAGACGCATACACCACTTTGCATCTGGCTTTATGTGGGTGCTGGGGGTCCAGACAAGCATGATTTGCTAACAAGTGTCTTTAACTGCTGAGCCATTGTTGAACATACGAATGCCAAGAAAAGACCACAGACTCAAATTTAGGCCAAATCAAAGCAAGCTGTATTTGTGTACACAGGAGCTGGCCAGCAGCTCGGAGACTAACAGCCAACAAAGGAAAAAGTGGGGTTTTTATCTCCAAAACCTTGAAGCATCTCCAATAAGGAGTTTATCAAACAGGAGTACAATTAAGTAGGATTTACAGAGTGTGTGTGTGTGTGTGTGTGTGTGTGTGTGTGTTCCTTAGGGGTAGGAGTATGTGTGTGCATGTGTGTACATGTTCCTTGGATGTAGGGTATGTGTGTGCATGGCATGTGTCCATGTGTGTCCATGTTCCTTGGGTGTAGGAGTATGTGTGCATGGGCACATGTGTATAATAAAGTTTCATGAGTTTCTGGATGGATTGCATCAGCTGACCCACCCAGAACCGTGTCCTGAAGATATTCCCATTTTCTTATTTTTGCTCTGCCCACGTTCCTTGCTGGCCTTCTGATCCCTTTGTCCTACCCAGGGGTAGATAGACTCCCAGTCTCACACCGTCTGTGGGTGATCTGTCTCCTTTGAAGTCCCCTCTCAGCTTTGTCCCTGATCACCAGCCCCATGTCTGTCTCACCTTCAAGGACGGTCCTCTTCAGCACGGCCCGAAAGCCCTGGGAGGAGGTCATTCCCTACAACTATGAGATGCATCACACCCTCAAAGACCTGGTGCCGGTGAAGGCCTTCCTGCTCTCGGGGACCACCGTGACCATTGTGCAGGAGAAGGTGAGTGGAGCTCATGGTAGCCTCCAACCTCCACAGGCAGGAATGCTCTTGGTCTCTCCTTCCCACCGTTCCTGTTTCCATCAGCTCATCATATCCCCCTCCATTGCATCTCAATGCAGTGTCACCTATGTTCACGAGAGGCCATGTACTGTCACCTAGATCCTCTCCTGGCCCTTGCAACCACCTCCAGCTGAGAATCCCTTGCCTGCCAAGAAAGGAAAAGGAGAGAATGACAAGCAAAAGAAAGACCAGAAGGGGAAAGCGGAAGAGCTCTCCAAGGTACCAGCACAGCTGACCTATGGACGGGCCCGCAGGGAGGGGACCAGAGCCTGGCCTCGGCCTCTCACCGAGTCTGGCCCTCTGGACTTGCCCTCAGGATCGGAAGGGGCTCAAGAAGAAGGAGCCCCCCAAGGAGCTGCGCCAGGACCCACCTGTGCTGAGTGTGATCGGCAGTGGCCCCGTGGACCTGGAGCCCCTCCTGGTGGGGGAGCCCATGGTGTCCACAGTATGCAACTTTGGAGTGGTCCGCACCCAGGAATATGACAAGCTGATACAATCTAGGGTACAGTGGCCCCGAGCCATGTCGCTCCACCTCTGTCTTTGCCTTTTGCTTCGCCCTAGAACGCTTGATGAGCAAGGCAGGATGGGGTTGGGTTGAGGATGGTAGACTTGGCTGTGCAGGGTTGCTGGGGCACCCCATGTCACCTCCTCAGGTGTGGCTCAGGGCAGATGTCCTCCCGGATCAGCCCAAGGCACGCCCTGGAGTTAGCCTCAGGATCTGAAGCTGCCCTTTCCCCAGGAGCCTCCAGCCTCCCAGAAGCATCTGGTTTGTTCTTTCTTTCTCTCAGGATTCAAAGAAGATAAAGAAAGCTGCCAAAAAAGGTAAGAACCGCTGTGATGACTTGCTGGGAGGCAGCTAGAACTCCCAGTAAATGGTGGCTTCCAGCCAGGGCAGGATCCAGCTCCAGACCTTCCTTAAGAGCTTCAAACCACAGCCGCCTGCCTGGGGGATGATGGGTGGGAGGAGCTCAGAGCTGGAGTGGGCTTGGCTCCTTCGGGCACCAGGTGCCAGTGACTTCTGCTGGAGTTTCTGAACTAGGTAAGGTTCTAGACTTTTCTAGCTTACCTTACGTTCCAGCATTCCTCTCTCCTTTATTCCCTTTTTCTTCCTTCTCTTTCCTTGTTTCCTTCCTTCCTCCCTTCCCTTCTTTTCCTTCCTCTTTAGTACTTATTGATGTGTGTGTGTGTGTGTGTGTGTGTGTGTGTGTGTGTGTGTGTGTGTGTGTGTGTCGTGGACTCCTGCTGCTGCAAACAAATGCCAGACACTTGTGCCACACTTCGCATCCTTGGCAGGCATGCTTTGTATTCAAGTGCCTTTGACCACTGAGCTCTCTCCAGCCACCTTTCTCCTTCCTTCCCTCTCCCTTTTCTTCTTCTCTTCCTTTCTCACACTTTTCTTTTTGTCTCACTGTGTGGCCCAGACTATCTCGGATCTTGTGATCCTCCTGCTTGGATCTGGCTTAGATCTAGAGTTGAGAGAGCAGAGATGAGCGGTATAAAACAAGATCAGAGTAGAATTACTTATCATAGTCGAAATGGAAACAACCCAAATATCTGTCCACTATGAATGTCTGGGTGGTCTAGCCATGTGGCAGAACATTATGAATGTTGTCTGGCCATAACAGGAATGAAGCACTCACGTAGGCTACAATGTGGACAAAAGTAGAAAATATGATACTGAGCGAAAGAAACCAGACATAAAAGGTCATGTATGATTCCATCTATTGAAAATCTCCACAAGAGGCAAATCTGTAACCTGCTTCTAGGTCCCATGTGGAGTCAGAGGCATGTGCCACCATTCCTGGCGTCAGAATTTGTTTGTTAGGTTTTGGGGTAGGATCTCACTCAAACCCAGACTGATCTGGAACTCACTCTGTAGCCCAGGCTAGCTTTGAACTCCTGACAATCCTACCTCAGCCTCCCAGGTGCTTGGATTAAAGGTGTGAGCGCTATGCCTGGCTAGAATGTCTTTCCTATCTCTTTATTTATTTAGAGAAAACCTATGAATGTGCGGGGGCCTCTGCTGCAGCAGATGAACTCCAGATGCACCTCCCACCTTGTGTGTCTGCTTTTATGTGGGTACCGGGGAATTTGAAAGTCTGCCAGCCAATCACCTTTAACTGTAGAGTTATTCCCTCACCCTGCCCTCATTATTTATTTGTTTTTAAAATATTTACTAACCAGGTGTGGTGGCTCCAGCCAGTAATCCCAGCCCTTAGGTGGTAGGGGCAGCAGGATCTTGGAATCATCCTGGACTAGGGAGTTCAAAACCAGCCTGGACAGTGAGTTCAGGGAAGCAAGGACTACAAAGAGAAACACTCTGCTTGTCTCTCCTCAGAGAAGCCGAAATCCACAGCCACCCCCTACGAGAGCATGGAGCAGCCCGAGCCCCTGACCGTGGAGGTGCAGATCCAGCTGCTCCAGTGGCGCTCTGCCAAGGAGGTGCTCCAGAGCTTGGTGGCCTAGGGTGGGGAAATAAAGTGTTCTGAAGAGAAAGCCCTCCAGGACTTCATTGTCTATGGTGCCACAGTCTAGTGTCCTGAAGAGGAGGAGCTCCAGGCTTGAAGGTCGAGGGGGACAGTCAAGTGTCCCAAGACGAGCCTCCTGAGCAGACTGGCTGGGAGAGTGGGAGGGCAGGCCAAACGATGGAGATCAGCTTGTCTGTGTGCACTCCAGGCTGGGGGTGCAGCCTGCTCAGCTCCTCGTAGGACCTCCAGGCTCATGCATTCACACATGGCGCCCACGTAAGCCTTTGTGGAGGTTACTGGTATGCAGCTCCCACACCTGACAAGTCTCACTGCTTTTCCTCACGGGGCACAGTGACCCCTTTTGCCCCCACAGCCCTTTAGAGGGGCCTAGTGCCCACAATCCTCAGAGCAGGCCATGCATGGTGTGGTGAAGGGAGGAATGGTCTGCGGCAGGAATTGCAGCGTGGTTTCGGGTTGGGAGGTCCTGGAGACCAGGGGCTCTGCACCCTTCTTGGTCAGTGATGGCTGGTGGCACACCAGAAACCCACTCCTCACACGGGATTCAAAGAGCCCAGCTCCTGCATCCTGCCTCTTCCCAAAGTGCTGGCGCAGGGCTCGGCTTTCCTGGCTTCATTCTCCTGAGTGGAGCCTGAGCTCTTTCTGTTCTTCACCCCACCCCTCAGGTGCTTACCCGTCCCCTGGGCTGGGCACCAGCCCTCCAGATCTTCATGCTCTTGTCCTTTCTCAGAGTGCTGGCTCAAAGGCCTTGGGACACTTCACTGTGCTAATTTCTCAGCTACTGAAAGGCAGGTGGTGACTGTCTCCCTGCATCACTAGCAGATGATCTGGACATCTCTACAACAGGGAGACTGGTTAAAACTGAAGGATGGGAACATGTAGAGATGACCGTCTGGCAGGGATGGGCAGAGGGCAGTGGCCACACTCCCCCATGGAAGGAGGCAAAAAGACCTGCTAGAAAACTAGTACTGAGGGCTGGGGATGTAGCTCAGTGGGTAGAACGCTCTTCTAAAACAAAGCCCCAGGGTTCCCCAATACACAGAAAACCAGGCGAAGTGGCTGACACCCTTGATTCCAGCACTGAGGCTGCAGAGGCAGGAGTATCAGAAGTTGTAGGTCATCCTTGGTTACATAGTCAACCTGGGCTACAGAAGACCCTTTCAAAATTTAAGCCAGGTATGGCGGCACATTTGGGATTACAGCATGATCGCGCTGTGAGCTTGGGGCCAGCACAGACTAGTGAGATTCTGCTTCACAAAGCAAGCAAGCAGCCTTGGCTTAGGCAGGGCTGGGCCTAGGGCTGGCTGCAGAGAACGGAAGGGATGACAGGATAGAAAGGCTGACTTGACCACAGAACTGTGCAGGGCACTATACTATGGTGGCTTCCACGTCATCCTTCTGAGTCTCTGAAACTTCTCCACGGTAGAAGGGCGCCTCCAAGCTACAGTTCCTGATAGGAGCTTCCCTCCTTCTAGTCATGCTGTGAGTGATTTTGTTCCACGTCCTAGTTTTGGCCACTCCACCCAGAATCCCGCCACTGCCTTCCCCGGTGACCATCGCCGTCTGCTGTCCTTCCATGCAGCTTCCTCCCAGGAGGTGCAAGACTCTAAAGTTTGGTGTCTGGTGCTTTATCACTAGGGCACTCAACACAGGGCTGCCAAAGATCAGGCAGACTCCAGGCTCTCGTGCATTGCTTCTTTTCTTTCTTCCATTGAGGCAGGGTCTTACTCTAGTCCAGGCTAGCCTCAAATTTACAGCTCTCTCAGCCTCCTGAGAGCTGGGATTAAAGGTGTGGGCCACTGTCATGGTTTGATCCAGGTGTCCCCCACAAACAAATGAATGTGTTCTGGGTAATCGATCCTCAGCTGATGGCAGTTTGGATTTTACAACCTCGATGGAGCTGTGTTGTTGGGGGCGGGCTTATGGGGGTTATAAGCCAGCTTCCCCTTGCCAGTGTTTGGCACACCTTCCTGCCGCTATTTTCAGTGCTGTGGCGGAGTTGATGCCCACCCTTTCCCCGCCAGGATGGAGTCTCCCCTCGAGTCCGTAAGCCAAATAAACCCATTCCTCCACAAGCTGCTTTTGTTTGGGTTCTTTCTGTGCAGCAACAGAGAAAGCTGACCGCAACAGCCACCATGCCCATCTTGCATTGATTTTGGATGTGAAAATTCTATAAAATACTTGATTACTATGTCTCAGCTGTAAAATAGCTACAAGTCACGTGAGGAAATTCTGGCAGAAGCCCTCCTGAGAGGATGGCAGCACCAAGTGAGGCTATCAGGGCAGATAGTAATCTTGTCTCTAGGGAGGGGTCTGGAAAGTGTCAGGACACACTGAGAAGTATAAAGTTCCATCCTGGCCCAGTGGCCTGTGCCTGAAATCCTAGCACTGGGGGAGGCTAAGGCAGGAGACTTGCCACCAATTCAGTCAGCCTGGACTACATAGTGAGACCTTGTCACTATGTAGCACTTCTGGGACTGGAGAGAGTGCTCAGCAGATAAGGTGCTTGCCTGCAAAGCCTAATGACCCGAGTTTAATTCCCCAGTACCCATGTAAAGGCAGAGTGGACCATGTATCTGGAGTCCATTGCTGCTGCTGGAGGCCCTGGCGTACCCACTCTCTCTGCTCGCAGCAAGTAAAAGTATTTTTAAAAATTTAAAAGCACTTCTGGAGGCTGGCAAGGGCTTGGCTAAGAGGTTGGGGTTCCCCCAGGGACTGGGATGAGCCTAGCTCAGGTTCTCTATCCACAGGGCCTCACCATGCTGCCCAGGTTGGGCTGGCTGCTGCTTTAGCTGCCTGCTGTTTCCCAAGTAGGAGGGCACACCAACAAGGGCCCCTAGGGCCCATCAGCACTTCTGGGTGCAGCCAATGCCCACACAATCGCTAGTGCCTTCTTATCCCTGCCCAGCCATCACCACCTCTTTTTGGCCTTTTTTATCGCCACTGCCAAAACTTCATCTTGCTAGAACCTTCCAGGTGTACCAAGGACACCTTCCTGCTTCTGGCCATTAAGTCACAGCCTGTTCGCAGAACATGGGGCCAGGCTGGCAGCTAGGACAGGGGTCAACAGGTGAAGCTGGTGTTCCTTCTTGTGTTAGCAGATCCTGGACCCCCAGCCCAGCTGCTGGCCTACGAGAGCTGGCAGTTTGATATTCTCCAATGGGACTTTGCTGAGGATTTCAACCTGACGCTCACCTGTAGCGCTGGGAAGCAGCTGCCTGCCCACATGCCCACTTCATACTAAAGGGAGAGGATGATGTCTTTGTTCATGTCCCCAATGTGTTGGAGTTCCTGGATGACTAGGATCCAGCTCAGGACCTACTAGTGGGAGAGGTCATCCATTAGGCCCTGACCAACAGGAACAAAAAAGTACTTCATCCCATGCTCCATGTACTGGGACCCCTCTATCCACCCTATGCTGGAGGCGAAGGCTATGTTATGTCCCAGGCCACCATGAGGCATCTCCACATCGTCATGGAGGAGACAGAACTCTTTCCCATCAACGATGTCTGTCATGGTTTGATCCAGGTGTCCACCACAAACAAATGTGTTCTGGGTAGTCAATCCTCAGCTGATGGCAGTTTGGATTTTACAACCTTGATGGAGCTGTTGGGGGCGGGCTTATAGGGATTATAAACCAGCTTCCCCTCGCCAGTGTTTGGCACACCTTCCCACCGCTGTTTGCAGTGCTGTGGCGGAGGTGATGGCCAGCCCTCTGCTCATGCCATCGTTTTCCCTGCCAGGATGGAGTCTCCCCTCGAGTCTGTAAGCCAAATAAACCCATTCCTCCACAAGCTGCTTTTGCTTGGGTTCTTTCTGAGCAGCAACTAGAAAGCTGACTACACCGTCTTTGTGGTAATGCGCCTGAGGAAGCTGCAGGGAAACCCTATGCACCACGCTGGCTTCAAGACATTTGGAATCCGGCAGCCCCTGCACCCCCAGGACCCTTGCCTCTATAGAGGGCTCCTGCTGGTGTGCTGCCTCACTCCCTTGGAGATGTGGACCATGTGGGCACTGGTGACAGATGAGAGGCAATTTTGTGCAGCTGTCCCCAGGCCTTGACTCTGAGATATGGCTCAAACGATAGTTCTAGAGTGGGCTCTATTGATTTCCTACTAATAAGAAATTGAGAACCTTGAAAATTAATCCTTTCTGGTCTCTAGGATATGCTAACTTCGGGTTTTTTTTTTTTTTTGTTTTGTTTTGTTTTGTTTGAGATAGGATCTTGCTGTAGCCCTGGCTGACCTGGAATTCACTGTGTAGTCTCAGGGTGGCTTTGAACTCACGGTGATCCTCCTACCTCTGCTTCCCGAGTGCTGGGATTAAAGGCGCATATGCGCCACCACACCCGGCTGACTTCCGTTTTTTGTAATGCCTCTAACCCTTCTGGCTCTGATTAAAAGTGCTGATGCCCAGTGAAATTGTTCAACATGTACCGAGTGGGAGCAAGTTCTGCTGAAAAGCCGTTGGGAAACCAGAAGGCCCCTTTGGACTATTTAGGCAATGAAGGGAGGGCACCACATGAGTCCCAGAACAACCACAATGACGGGATCAACAGGCAATGAAAACACCTACTTTTCTCTTCCTTTGGATACAAGAAATCTCAGAGAAGAAATCAAACAAGAAGCAGGGCAGAGTGAGTTCCGCTGGGAGCACCAGGTGAGAGTATATTCATTACCTAAATAACACACTAGACTAGATGCTCACTGGGACATGGCGCCAGATCAGAGAAGGCATTAAAACACTTCAAAAGAAACCTTACAAACTGCATAGGCTCCTCCTTCCTCTGCAAACTCATATCCCCATGGAGGAGCAAACACTAAATCATGTTGAAAGTGTAAGAGTAAAACCTGAGGCTAAATAGTTATTGGACTTAAGGGTGTGACAGAAAATACCCCCCTCCTCTCCGGCCCAGGTTGGTGAAATGCTTCGGGTATGAGGTCCAAGTACATGAGAAAGAGCAGCTGTGCTGAGGGGGCACAATGCTAAACAGGGTATAGGGCCCAAGAACCAGGTCCAATAATGATGAAGACCAGAGAGGAAGGGGCCAGGCACTCAGTCAGGGCAGGGCCTGTTCCCTTTGTGCAGAGTAGAGGGGACAGTAGATGAAAGCGTCCCCCCTGCTTTCCCCAGAGCGGGCAGACAGGGCAATGGGCTCAGGCCCTCAGTCCTCACGTAGGTAGGCCTCCTGCTCGTGCTCAACCCTCTCTTCCCCCGCCTCCTGGGTTTTCTGGTGCAGCTCCTGGGTCTGTGTTTCCGCCAGCTTGGTCTCTGCTTTCTGGGAGAGCTGGCGCACCTCCTGCACCTGTGACTTCACCAACTGGATGTGATTCCTGGCAGTGATAGAGGCCTGATCTGCTCCTGTCAAAAGATGGGACACCTGCACTGAGCACACAGTAGGGCAGAAAGATGTATGAAAAGGAAGAAAGCGGCTGTCTTCTAGCTCTTCATAGGTCACTTTCCTAAACCTTGCTATAGAGAACCCTCTGCCTGAGTTCAAGTCTGCATTTTATTTTATTTTTTTAAAGACACAGGGTCTCTTATGTAGGTCATGTTGACCTCGAACCCTTGATCATCATGCTTCAGCAATAAGTGCACACCATGCCCAGCTGGGAAATGCATTTTCTACATTTTGTTTAAACATTCTGGGCACATGTAGGTAGCTTTTTGTTTGTTTTTTCGAGGTAGGGTCTCGCTCTAGTCCAGGCTGACCTGAAATTCACTCTGTAGTCTCAGGGTGGCCTTGAACTCACAGCAATCCTCCTACCTCTGCCTCCCGAGTGCTGGGATTAAAGGCGTGTGCCACCATGCCCGGCTTGTAGGTAGCTTTTACCTTTAATCTATTGTAAATTATTTCAAGTTGCAAATCATACAATTTTTTTCCCTTAGTGTTTCGTTTATCACTGTACTTAAGGGTAAATGACTACATCTGATTTATACCTATAGTGAAGTGAAGTGCAGTGATAGGGCTGGGGAGATGGCTCAGCAATTAAAGGTCCTGGCTTGCAATGCCTTCCAGCCTGGGTTCAATTCCCCAGCACCTACAGAAAACTGGACAAGAGTTCCTTTGCAGCAGCAAGAGACTGAAACACCCATACATATATACAAAGAAATAAGGGGTTGGGCTAAGGAATACATGCTTCTCTCTAATCCTCACACTTCAGAGGCAGAAGTAGGAGGATGAGTTTGAGGCCAGCCTGGACTACAGAGTGAATTCCAGGTCAGCCTCGGCTAAAGTAAGACTCTATCTTAAAAAAAAAAAACTTAGTTATCAGCTCTAGTGAGCAGAGCTGTCTAGGTCAGTATGGCATCTGCTATGCTGGCTTCATATAATTATATTAGGAGGTTTGTCATCACTTTATGCACACTGAGAACAGTTTTTGTAATTTTTGCTTTTTTTTTTTTTTTTTAAAGATTTGATAAAACTCTCCCCCCAAATAGCCTGGGTTTGGTGTCCATTTGGAAGGGCACAACTCTGAACACAATTTCAACTTTTTTTGTGTGTGTGGTGCTGAGGACCAAACCCAGGGCCTTGTGCTTCCTAGGCAAGCACTCATCCACTGAGATAAATGCCCAACCCCCCAATTTCAACTTTTATAATTATTAGTCTTTTATGGATTCTTTAGCCAATTTTGAATTTACATCAAGACTGTAGTAGTCAGGCTGGGAAGATGGCTCAGCGATTGAAGGCACATACTTCACTTGCTTGCCAAGTCTGTGGCCTAGATGCAGTCCCTCACTATCCACATAAAGTCAGATGCACAAAGTGGCGCAATTGTCTGAAATTCATTTGTAACACCCAGAGGCCCTAGTATGCTCATTCTCTGCTTGCAAATAAAAGTATTTAAAATAAAAAAAGATTAGCCAGGCATGGTAGTGCACACCTTTAATTCCAGCACTCCAGAGGCAGAGGTAGGAGGACTGCTGAGTTTGAGGCCACCCTGAGAATACATAGTGAATTCCAAGTCAGCCTGGGCTAGAATGAGACCCTACCCCCAAAAAAACATTAAAAAAAAAATTGACTAAGCTTTGGGATGTTGCTTAAATTTAACATATTTCTCTGAGGAGGGAAACCTGTGACACGCACCTGACTCATCTGCTACACTAAACAGCTGTTCTTAAGAACAACCTAGTTTTTATTTTATTTATTTTTTAAATTTATTTATTTGAGAGAGAGAGAGAGAGAGAAAGAGAGAGAGAGAGAGAATATGAATGGGCACGACAGGGCCTCCAGCCACTGCGAATGAACTCCTCTTGTGTATCTGGCTTGACAAGGGCACTGGGGAATCCTTCTGCATTGCAGGCAAGCACCTTAACCACTAAGCTATCTCTTCAGCCCACAACTTAGTTTTTAACTGTGTGAGCTGTGTTCCTTTCTATAATGCTAATGTTCAGCAGCCACCTCCTAGTAATTTCTTCATTTTCTATGTTGCTGTGTAAGTGGCAGAGTGCAACAATTCACACCTGGCTGGCTCTTTTGGGATTTTGAGTCCACGTTTATATGCTTTAAGGGAAGTATGAAGCCAGGACTGTGACTTCTAAGCTCAGAAGTTAAAAACTGACCCCTAAGTAAAAAAGGTTTGGAGCTTTCTAAGATCTTTTAAAATCTGTGTGTTGAAAGATGCAAGTGAACTACTGATGCAAGTGCCACTTTGTGCATCTCGCTTCATGTGAGCACTGGAGAATGGAACCCATGCCTCCAGGCTTTCCTAACAAGTGCCTTTAATGCTGGGTCATCTAACGTCCTGTCATCTAAGATCTTTTAACAGTGATTACCTGTAGTTTAAGATCCAAGCTCCTTTTCAATAAAATGTTGTTAGCCGGGCGTGGTGGCACACACCTTTAATTCCAGCACTCAGGAGGCAGAGGTAGGAGGATCACCATGAGTTCGAGGTCACCCTGAGACTACATAGTGAATTCCAGGTCAGCCTGGGCTAAAGTGAGACCCTACCTTGGAAAAAAAAAATGGAGGTGATAGCATCATGTCTCTGGAATGAATACATTGTAAAGAGGAAATATCATTTCTTTAAGTATCATTCTGTTATGTTTACAGTGGTGTACTTTTTATTAGTAACAAATTATCAGCTTGATATTTAATGTGCCTTTAGTAATTTTTTTTTTGGGGGGGGGTTGAGGTAGAGTCTCACTCTAGCCAGGCTTACCTGGAATTCACTATGGAGCCTCAGGGTGGCCTTGAACTAATGGTGACCCTCCTACCTCGGCCTCCCAAGTGCTGGGATTAAAGGTGTGCACCACCATGCCTGGCATACTTCTATTGGTTTTGTCTACTATGAAATGTTAAAAACTGGGTGTGGTGACTCAGGCCTGTAATCCTAGTTCTTGGAAGGCCAAGGCAGGATTGCTGTGATTTTGAGTGTGAGCTGCAGAGGGAGATCTCTCAAAAACAAATAACAAAAAACTAACATCAGAAATGGGGCGGAATCTCTCACAAAATTAAGAGTCAAACTGGGTGTAGTTGTTCATGCCTTAATCCCAACACTCCGGAGGCAGAGGTAGAAGGATTGCCCTGAGATTGCATAGTGAATTCCAGGTCAGCCTGGGCTAGAGTCAGACCCTACCTCCAAAAACAAAAACAACAAAAAAGAAGAGTCACAAAGGATGTATCAACCTCCCTGTGTTTAAAACAAGACCCCATCTGTAACCCACCAGTTTGGTATGCAGCTTCTGCAGCCATCTCTGAAAGGCCAACTGCAGTCATCCAAGTGGTTTCCAGCTTCAGATACTCTTGCTGCTTTGAAGTCATCTGTGAATGTAAAAGAGCACCAGACAACATGAAGAGACTGAGCACAGTTCAGTGGACTTATTCAAAACAGCAGATTGAGGATGACACCTCGATGCAATCACGTCCCACAATGAGGAACACCGACAGAGAAATGACCAACAAGGCTCATCTCTAGAAGCTAGACAGGAGTCTTTGCAGAGAGGCAGCAGGGAGTGACCAAAACCAAAAAGTCATATGGAAATTTACTACCTTGTAAGCTAATTAAAAAATTAAAGCTGGGCGTGGTGGCACACGCCTTTAGTCCCAGTACTTGGGAGGCAGAGGTAGGAGGATCACCATGAGTTCAATGCCACTCTGAGACTCATAGTGAATTCCAGGTCAGCCTGGGCTAAGTGAGATCCTACCTAAAAAAAAAAAAAATTAAGTAGGGGCTGGAGAAATTGCTCAACAGTTAAGGAGCTTGCCTTAACTGTTAACAAAACCTAAGGACTCCGGTTCGATTCCCCAGTACCCACATAAGACAGATGTACAAAGTGGTGCATGCATCTGGAGTTCTGTGCAGTGGCTGGAGGCCCTGGCATGCCCATTTTCTATCTGCGTGCCTCTCTCTCTCTCAAATATTTTTTTAAATTAAATAATGAGTTTAAATGTACAGACCCAGATGGGAGAATAATGCTGCTCCCAGAAGCCATAGGTTATTAAATGAAAATCCCAGGGCTAGGTATGGGATATCTCCTTTGAGTTTTTCATCAGACACCACCAAGACTAGATGTTAAGTCCCTATTGCTAAGGACACCACACTTTGGCTACAGCATAAAGAAATTAAGCTGGAACTGAGCTGGAAACTTCCTCCCTACTTGCTAGCTTTCATAGTGCTGAAAGGTGCTAACTTAGGCTGCTGGGGATGAAAGTCATCAATGGTCTTACCCAGCTATGGACTCTGTAAGCTACAGTACTGATCTGCCAGGCAAGATGTGCTCAGTGGTACAATAGTGTCACAATAGTAATGTGAGTAACCGGTTGATATCTGATTGGATTTGAGACCCATCCCACAGAAAGGAATTCATGCCTGGTATCATAAACCTGGTCACAGGCCCTAGAGGGCAGTCTCCTAAACCTACTATTATTGTTTGGCTAAATGGACATGTTGCCACACTGACTTCTAAGACAGTGCTGCACTCAGCCTTAGAGACTCATCACTGGTCCAAGTGCTGAGAACAGTGACTGTAGAATGCTCAGTGGGACATCTCTATCACCCCTCAAAGGCTCAGAGACACTGTATAATAGGAGATGGAAAGAATGTAAGAGCTGAGGGAAGGGGAGGAATGCTCTATGAAATGCTGACTTTATTAATTCACAGCAGCTATGGTTAGCTGCACAAGATTGGGCCCATCACCTCTCCTTCATGGACGGACAAGGGGTTCATGAGGCTCCAACCCCCTTCCAGAGGGGCTGCTGGTGATTAATGGTTGCTGGGGGAGGAGTCGTGTTGTTCAGTGATATAGCCATTGTTAAGTTGCCTATGCTCCTCCAGTAAAAACAACCCCTCACCCATACTCGGGACTAGTCAATATAGCCGGGCGGGCATGATAATGGACCACCTTTAATCCCAGCATTGGGACACTGAGGGAGTAGATCACCAAGAGTCTGAGGCCAGCCTGGGCCTACAAGAGTGAGCTCCAAGTCAGCATGGGTATGTACATGCACACATGTAGCACATGCGCGTACACACACACACACACACACACACACACACACACAAAGCCCTATATAATAAAGCTTCTTACTATTTTACTAAATTCTTTAAGTTTAGAGAGGTTTTATTATAGCAGGAGGAATCCTGAGCAGGTAACCCCTGTTTGGATTGTTTTGTTTTTTTAAAGTAGGGACTCACTCTAGTCCAGGCTGACCTGGAGCTTGAGCAGCAGCCCTTTGAGCTTTCCCTGAACTCATGGCCATCCTCCTATCTCAGCCTCCCCAGATTAAAGGCCTGTGCCACCACACCGGCAAAAAAAATTTCAAAAAGAAATGACCAACAATTTTGCTTACCTCCACTCTGGCTCCTATAATCACCTGCCACACTTCATCTTCCTCCTGTGAATTCATTTTCCCAAGTAAACTTGTATATTGTCGGTACAGAGAAACTAATGTATAAACAGCCTACAAACAATAAATAAGACTGAGTAAAACAAGTGAAGCACACTGGAAGAACAGTGACATTTACATCTCAAGAGCATGAAAGTCTTGGGTGGTGGTGCATACCTATGATCCCAGTACTTAAGAAGCTGAAGCAAGAGGACTTCACATTCAATAGAGCAAGTTTGAGATTAGCCTGACCTACATATTAAGACTGTCTAAACAAAACTGTGAAGTCCCATTACTGGCTCTCTAGGTCTTGGGCTAACTGAAGTTGAAGTAGAGGCATCACTGTAGGACATTAGCATCTCTACCCATAAACATGTTTTTAAAAAAATTTTTATGGGGCAGGAGAGATGACTCTGGGGTAAAGAGCACTTCCTAAGTAAGCACTTGGGTTTGGACCCCAGGGCCCACATGGATAGATGGGTGTGGTCATGTGCATCTGTGGAGCCTTGAATATCTGATCCTCCCGCCCCACCTCCCCAATGTAGGGATAATAGATGTGTGCCACCACATCCATTTTATGCAATGTTGGGGATCAAAACCAGGGCCTCCTGCGTGTTAGACAAGCATACTAACAACTGAGCTACATAATCAGACCTCCATCCCTCAACCATTTCTGTAAAGAGCCAGAGAGTAAATATTTTAGGCTTGTGGGCCTTTAGCCTCTGCTGAAGTAACTAAAATTCTCAAAAGTACTTGTTATAAATACATAAACATGGGGCTGGGGAGATGGATCAGCAATTAAAGGCACTTGCTGGCCCAGGCTTGATTTCTCACACACATGTGGCATGTGCATCTAGAGTTCATTTGCAATAGCAAGAGGCCCTGGAGTGACCATATTCTGTCTCTTTTTCCTCTCTCTTAAATTTAAAAAAAATACATAAAACAAATAAGCCTAGCTAAATTCCAATAAAATACAAGTACTGCCATTGGACCAGATTTGGTTGTGAGCCAGTTTGCTAACCTGTTTTAGAAGATCAGTACTTAAAGGGGGTCTGAGGATGGTAGCTCTGTGGTAGAGCACTTTCCTGGCATTCACCGAAGGAAAGAGAAGGCTCGACAAAAGGAGATACCTTGGTATACTCAGTGATTGCTTCAATCAACGCATACGTGGTTTGAGAGAGAAAGGTAGAGGTGCTGTCTGTGACCAAAGACACAGCCCTCCTCATTAGAGCTTCGTTGCTAAGAGAATGAGGCTCCGATTTCTGGAAGACACAAGCAATCTTCATTCAACTTCCAACCTAAAATAAAGCTCAAGATGAAAACTGCATAGACAGCCCAGAAAAATAATTCTCATGCTACTTAGTACTTTACACAGCAACAGCATCATACTTCTTTTTATTTTTTGGTTTTTCAAGTTAGGGTCTCTAGCCCAGGCTGACCTGGAATTCACCATGTAGTGTCAGAGTGGCCTTGAACTCACAGCAATCTCCTAGCTCTGCCTCCCAAGCAATGGAATTAAAGGTGTGCAAAACCATGCCTGGCTTCATGATATGGTTTTGATACATGAACAAATCAAGAATTTTATTAAAATTTTTATCACATTAGATCTCATTCAACAAAGTATATTCATCCTATACCTTGCATTGAGGAGCTACAAAGAATGCCACTGCAACGAGAAGCTAGTTTTGATAGAGTACCCTCATAACATACTAAGTGTACTCATTCCTCACAGTACTCCCAAGGAGTATCTCTCTCTCTTTTTTTTTTTTAGCCCAGGCTGACCTGGAATTCACTATGTAGTCTCATGGCGATCCTCCTACCTCTGCCTCCCAAGTGCTGAGATTAAAGGGGTGCGCCACCATGTCCGGCTTTGTGGTTTTATTTTGTTTGTTTTTGAACATTATTTATTTGCAAGCAGAGAAAAGAGACAGATAGAGAGAATGAGAGCAACAGGTCCTCCAGCCTCTGCAAAGGAACTCCAGAATCATGTGCTACTTTGTGCATCTGGCTTCACAGGGGTAAAGGGAACTTGAACTCTACCTTGAAAAACCAGAAAAAAAAAAAAAAAGAATTGAAACTGGGGCTGGAGAGATGGCTCAGCGGTTAAGGCACTTGACACCAGTGCCTAAGGCCCCCGGTTCAATTCCCCAGTACCCGCATAAGCCAGATTCCACAAGGTGATGACCCTGGCGCGCTCTCTCTCTCTCTCTCTCCTTGAAAAATGAATACAATTTTTTTTTTTTAAAAAAAGAAATGAAACTGGTGGCACAGCCTTTATTCCCAGCACTCAGGAGGCAGAGGTAGGAGGATCACTGAGTTCAAAACCAGCCTGGGACTACAGAGTGAGTTCCAGGTCAGCCTCAGCTATAGAGTGAGACCCTACTTCAAGAAACCAAACCAAACCAAACCAACCTACCCCTCTATTCCAACAAACCACATTCCTTCAGTCGCTCTTGGAATTTCAAGCCACACACTGCACAGCATCAGCAACACCTGCTGGCTGCATCTGGCCAACTTCTCCCAGCTCCTCTGCTGCCTGCCTGGCCCAGACACTCTCATCTCAGGCCTAGACCATGGCATGTGCTTCCCGTGAGTTTTCTTAGGTTCATGTCAACCTTAAAGCTTATGTAAGATCTTAAAAGACCTGGTCCATGATGTTTTAGTAACAAGCATAGGATTTGATCCTTGTGGCTCACTTTCACATTCCACCCCACATTCCACAGCCACATTAGCTGTTTCTCCAACATGTCAGGCATACTACTGCTAGGCTTTTGCATTTGATTTCTTCTGCTTGTGGGCTCTTCCCCAACCAGGTATTACCACGGCTCATTCTCAGATCATTCAAGCTGATACTTAAACTTTACCTCATCAGAGTAGCATTCATTATTATTTTTGTTTTTTTGAGGTAAGGTCTCACTCTAGCCCAGGCTGACTTGAAACTCAAACTCCATATGCCCAGGTTGGCCTTGACTTAACAGTGATCTTCCTACCTCTGTCCCTCAAGTGTCCCAAGTGCTAGGATTAAAGGCATGCACCTCCATGCCCAGCTCAGAGTAGCATTTTTTTTTATTTTTAATGTTTTGTATTTTTGTAGCTTATTTTTGTCTTTTAAATTTTTAAAAATATTCATTCATTTTCAGGCAGAGATATAGAGATACAGAGAGAGAGAGAGAGAGAGAGAGAGAGAGAGAGAGAGAGAGAGAGAGAGAGAGAGAACGCACCAGGGCTACCACCTTGTGAGTCTGGCTTACGTGCGTACTGGGGAATTGAACCCTGGGTTTTAGGCACTGGAGGCAAGTGCCTTAACCGCTGAGCCATCTCTCCAGCCCTGGACTTTTTTCTTGACGAAGGATCTCCATCTAGCCCAGGAGGACCTGGAATTCATTAAGTAGTCTTGGCTGGCCTGGAACTCATGGAGATCCTCCTACCTCTGCCTCTGGAATGCTAGGATTAAAGACCTGTGCCACCACGCACTGCTGGGGTTTGTGTTTAATTTTTATTTATTTGCAAGCAGAGAGAGAGAATATGGGGGCAACAGGGTCTCCATCCACTGTAAATGAATTCCAGATACTTTGTGCATCTGGTTTTACATGGATACTGGGAAATTAAACCCTGGTTGTTAGGCTTTGTAGGCAAAGCATCTTAACCATCGAGCCTTCTCACCAGCCCTGGTATTTTGTTTTTATATCTTTATTATGAATAAGTATATACATTGTATGATCAAATCTTGTGAATGTGTCCCCATTTCCCTCCTCTGTCCCCTACCCACTGGGGTCCTTCCTCGGTGCGCACACTGGATCCATCCACAGGTTAAGGGGTTATGAACTGCACCAGAGGTAGTCAGTTTTTCTTTTTTTTTTTCCTTCCCCCTTTGTGCATTGTTGCTGAGGGGGGCGATGTCTCTGGATATTCTCCCCCACCATGGCTCTTACATTCTTTCTGCCCCCTCTTCCACTCAGTTCCCTGAGTCATAGTGGGTGAGTTTTGAGTCTGCCTTGTTGTTGAGATCTTAAGTATCTCTAGATCTTTGCCTTGGGTTGTGATGGGTATCGTTGATGTCTGTTTCCATTGACCTTTCATGGGTTACCAGACTTGCTGTGGTGATTGGTCTCCTGTTTGTCTCTCACTTTCTCACAGGTTTCATTTGGGCCCTGTGTGAAGGCCAGGGGTGGTTGTCTCCTTCCAGGATGTCAGCCACCATCCAATGTCTTGTAGGTGGAAGTGAGTTGTCCCTGGCTCTCTCACTGCCTCCTGACCTGGAAGCCCAGGTCAGTGGACGGGGTCATGGGCTGGTGTGTTTTTGAGACAGGGTCTAAATTAGTCTCAAGCCTCTGGCCTTAGTCTACCCAGTGATGTGATTATAGGAGTGCACCACCACACCCAACTAATATATTTGCTTATTGTCTCTCAAGAATGTAACATTTATTATTTATTTGCAAGCAGAGAGAGAATGGACACACCAGGGACTCTAGCCACTGCAAATGAACTCCAGATGCCTGCACCAAACTTTGTGCATTCGACTTTACATGGGTACTAGGGATTTGAACACTAGTTGTTAGGCTTTGCAGGCAAGAGCCTTAATGGCTATCTTTCTGGCCCCAGAATAACTTTTATAACAGTAAGAATTTTGATTCTCATTCCTACATTTCCAGTGTATGGCACATAAAATATGTTCCATAAAGTTTTACTGAATGAAACATTTGCTCACTCTATTCTCTTTATACAATTTGAGGTATTGCTACCCTAAGAACTGCCAATTGACCTAAATATCTACCCTGCTATTTTTCCCCCCCAAGGTAACATCCTACTCAAACCCAGACTGGCCTAGAACTCAAGAGATCCTCCCACCTCTGCCTCCAGAGTGCTGGGATTACAGGCCTGTGCCACCTTGCCTGGCCCCTGCTAATTTTATCTTTGAGAATGGGATGCCTGGAGGCCAGAGGTTGGTCTTTAGGTGGGTTCCCCTAAACTGGGGGAATCTAAGATAGCTGCAAGAGTCATATCCAGACAACCTCTCTCTTCAGGTTCAAAGACACACTTCAGTGCTATGGAAGCTGACAACGGTTACAGCAAAGATCATATGAGATGAAAAAAGAGAAGTCGCACTTGAATTCACCAGAAATCTTCACCTAGTCTCAGAAAAGATGTGAATATTTCCCCCCCCCCTTTTTTTTGTTTTTCGAGGTAGGGTCTCACTCTAGTCCAGGCTGACCTGGAATTCACTGTGTAGTCTCAGGGTGGCCTTGAACTCACAGAAATCCTCCTACCTCTGCCTCCCGAGTGCTGGGATTAAAAGCGTGTGCCACCATGCCCGGCTTTATTTCTCCCCTTTATTAGCCTATTCCTTCCCTTCCCTTCTTTTTTTAATGTATAACAATTCATTCTGTGGGCTGGAGAGATGGCTGCAGAGCCTAAGGCCCTGTTTTGACTCCCAGGACCCACAAAAAGGCAGGTGCAGAGTGGCACATGCATCTGGGGTTCGTTCTCTCTCAAATAAATAAGTAAACAAGCAGGGCTGGAGAGATGCCTAAGGACCCAGGTACCCACGTCAAGGCGACGCCCAAGGTGGAGCGTGTGTGTGTGTGGCTGGAGGCTGGGACACCGTCGTTCATTCGTTCGTTCCTTGTTTTTAAGATATGCACCACGGA
Source organism: Zapus hudsonius (assembly GCA_004024765.1). NCBI lineage: Eukaryota > Metazoa > Chordata > Mammalia > Rodentia > Dipodidae > Zapus > Zapus hudsonius. The sequence continues at coordinate 12,644 of PVHP010000839.1, read as the reverse complement.
GTTTTATTTGGCAAGGATGCTTCTATTTCCGGCCCAGAATCACAGTTGAGGAGGCACAAAACTCCTGTTTGCACAAAACCAACCGCTGGGAACGGGAATTCTGGGACGACGCGTGGTTACCTGGGCCACGGGCACGGCGCACAGGGTGGCGCCCAAGCCCGCCACCAGAGCTCGGTGCCACGGTCGGATCAGCTCCGAGAGTCGGCGCTTCCCGGGGTTGGCCAGGGCGGGAACGCACTGCCGGTACCTGGGAACGGAGAGCGAAGCCGGTGAGCTCGGCCCCGGCACGGGGTCGCCGCGAGTTCGAGGCCAGCCCGAGACGTCAGCCTGGGGCTCCGGGGGGCCCGTCCAGAGCCCGGAGCGCGGCCTGACAGCGCCCGCCAGGCTCACCCGCCCGCCCTCCGTCGCCGCGGTACCTGAGCAGAGAGCCTACGCTCCGGGACACCCAAGTCCTCAGAGCCGCCATCCCGCGGCCGGCCGGCGGGCGGGCAGACGGACGCCGGAAGCACACGCCGGAAGTGGCGCAGCGGAGCGAGCAGCACCGCCTTCTTCGGGGCGGGCCGGTCCCCGTGGCCACGCCCCCGACTCAGGGAGCCGCTGCGATTGGACGGCCGCGCCGGGAGGGGTCGGGGCTCCGAGTAACGGTTCCAACGGCCGGCGGCGACCGGGCTCCAACGGCCGGCGGGCGCGCAGCGTGGCCCCGCGGGGCTCCGGAGTCGGGACGGCGGCGGGCGGCGACCTCGGCGGGCTCCGGGGCAGTGGAGTGTGTGCGGGGTACGGGGGAAATCCCCCGGGGACGCCCGCCTGCAGGGGTGCCTCCTGCGGTCCCTCCACAGCCCACCTTTGTTAGACGCCAGACCCGCTCGGCTGTATTCACCTGCCAGGAGAGAGGGAGAGCGCCAGGGCCTCCAGCCTGCAGATGCGCTCCAGATGCACATCTGGCTTGAACCTGGGTCCTTAGGCTTTGCAGACAAGTGCCTTAACCACTGGGCCACCTCTCCAGCCCCTCACTTGGCTTTTTTTTTATATATAAATGTCTTTCTGGATGAGCTGAAACACACCCGTAAGTACTACCGCCCGGAACAGGAGGGCCTGGAGCGCAGGAGGATCAACCTTAAGTTCAAGACAGCCTGGGACTACACAGTGAATTCTAGGTCAGCCTGGGCTAGAGGGAGACCCTACCTCGGAAAACAAAAAAATGAAAATAAGGAAATAAATAAAAACCAAGTATTTCTGCTGAATTTCAACACTGCTGTCTATTATCAAGCTAGGCTTTTCCTCTCTCCTTTCTGGTTCTGGGAACTGAACCCAGGAACTCGGCAGCTGGGACAGTTGTCTGAAGCCCAGGCTCCGGCAGCATCAAAGCAGGACCTCAGCTTTCATGACCCAGATCGGCCAGGAGCGAGCAGAGCTAGAATGCAGCCCAGACTGAGACCTTCCCAGTTCTCGCCAAGAATTCTGTGTCCTATTCTAACCTTAACTGGTTACTTTCTTGCTCTACAAGTAAACGAGTTAAAATACTTATTTTTCTGTAGGCTGAAATTCATACCTGTGTAATACAGAGAGAAAATAGTGTCTGGGTAGACTTTTACCACAGCATATAGAAGAGCTATCCAGACAGGAAATGTCAATATGTAATAATCCATCATCTCTGAGATTCTCAGTAAGGGTGCACTCCTTTGAGACAAAGGCAGCTTTAAGTAGTAAATAAACTTACACAGATGGGCGTAATATGTAATTATCAATCACTTTCTATTTGCATACAAATGAAGTGATTGACATGCCCCCTTCTGCTGAATGCATTTATATGTACAGGTAGTTACATGAGACTAGAACCGAGTTATCTGTTCACTGAGGCACACACATCCTGGCCAAGTAGGCTTACCCAGACTTGAATTGACCCCAGGAGATGAAAACACTGAGGAGAAGATGGATTTCATTCTCTAAAAGTAGCTGAGCTGACAACTGCTGGGCCTCAAAGGTAACACTCATCTCCCTGGGATAACAAGAACTTGAAAAAGAATTTTTGAAAACAATGTTTGTCCACTGTGGAATGCTTTGCATTTCCAGATACTAATGTCAAGGCTGTATTAATTCCATGATAAATCTTTTAAGCATTACTTCTACCACCCTTCATTCTTACACTAATTTTTTAAAAATACGTACTTATTTGTAAGCAGAATGAGTACACTGGGATCTCCTGCCACTGCAATGGACTCCAGATGCACACACCACTCTCTGCATCTGGCTTACATGGATACTAGGGAAATGAACCCAGGTCATTAGGCGTCCTTAACTTCTGAGCCCGCTCACACTAATTTTGTTGTTTTTCAAGGTAGGGTCTCGCTTTCGCCCAGGCTGACCTGGAATTGACTATGTAGTCTGAGTAGCCTCGAGCTCATAGCCATCTTCCTACACACTGAGTTTTTAATACAGAATTTCACTCTTTCATAAGACAAAAGTAAGGCAAGAATATGTGACTGACTAGTAATTAACCATAGCAACCACTCCTGGGATGGGACTTGGCAAATGTGCAGACCAGTTCATTTTGCTGGACACGGTAATGGTGGAAAAGCCATCAACTTGGTCTCCCGTGTGGTGACCTAAACTCCTCCAATGCTAGGATGAGCAGGAAGGAGGCAGAAACATATCCACACTTCCAACTTCACCAACAACTCTGTTCTCTACTACAGTTAACAGGAGTAGTGACAGTTATGGCTGCTAGACTAAGATTATTGAGGCCAGATGAGGACACCAGACTAGGGGCTGAAACTGGGATGAGTATGAGACAGTACAAGTGGCCACAGGCTGCTAGACAAGCACACGGGCAGTTACCATGGAGACAAGAGCTGCAAGATGCTAAGCCAGACATGGTGATACAAGCCTTTAGTCCCAGCACTTGGGAGACTGAGGAAGGAGGATTACTGTGAGTTCAAGGCCAGCCTGGGGATGGAGAAATGGTTCAGAGGCTAAAAGGTGCTTGCTTGCAAAGCCTGAGGGCCCAGTTCGATTCCCCAGTACCCATGTAAAGCCAGATGCATGAAGTTGAGCATACATCTGGGGTTTGTTTGCAGTGGCAGGACACCCTGGCATGCCATACCTCCCTCCCTCTATCTGTCCATCTGTCTGTATCTCTCTCAAATAATTTTTAAAAAAGGGCCAGCCTGGGCCTACAGGGTGAATTCCAGGTCAGCCTTGACTAGAATGGAGACCCTGTCTGGGAAACAAAATGAGGCATCTGCACTAAAATGTTGTGTAGTTAATAATATGAGCGCCAAGAAAGCGTCTTCGGATGCTTATATTCTCTGATAGCTGCTCCCTAATCATTACCGTCTTCAGCTCAGAACTCCTTCAAGAGGACCTACACACATGTAGCTAATTTTAGAAGAAAGCAAAAACTTGTTTTGTATCAAGAAGTTCCTTCAAACTATACTTTTGCAGAAAGAAACAAAACAATATAGACTGGAGACAAAATGTAGTATGCCGTCTTCTACAGAAGAATCGCTCAAGGACATTAGCTAAGCCCTCAGCACAGCCATGATCCTAGATATGACGCGTCTTCTAGAAATAGATCGTGGATTCAGGGTTGGACTTTCCATTTTTACCTCCCCAGTCTCTGCTATTTTATTTTTTGTTTTTTCAAGACAGGGTCTTGCGCTAGCCCAGGCTGACCTAGGAACTCACTATATAATCTCAAACTGGCCTCAAACTCACAGTGATCCTCTCACCTTCCTGAGTGCCGGGATTAAAGACACATGCCACCACACCCGGCTTGCTTTCTTATTTTAAGAACTGTCTCCATTTGTGTGGCTGTATGGATTAACTGTACTTCTAGAAGCCTCTAGCACAGACTTCGAGCTTAGAAAGTTCAATGTCTCCTTAATTTTTTACTTATTTTAATTTTTTTTGTTTATTAAGGCAGTGTCTCACTCTGCAGCCCAGACTGGCCTTCAAGTCACATTACTATGTAAGCCAAGAGTGTCCAAGTTTTAGACATTGCAATGTGACACCATCACCTACAAATGTAATGAGCTGCATTCACGGCCATCTTGGGATGCACAGCCCAGGGGCCACATGTTGGACATACCTGATATAAGCCCGATACTGGTCTCAAAATCATTGCTATCCTCCTGCCTCAGCCTCTAGAGTGCTGGGATTACAAGCATGAGTCCCCATGCCCAGCTCAGTTTCTCTTTATCCAAGCCAATTGTCCTTTCTTCAAGAAATCAGGAACACAGGGAGAAGCAGGAAATAGCAAGAAGGCATAAACCCCAAAGTGACTTCTGCATTCCTGTGATTCTTCCGTGAGGTCCTCGGAGAAGCAGTTCGTTGTGCAGTTGCAGTCACTCGCTGAGTCTCCTCTGACACCCTAGGAAGGTTTCTCCATGAGAGCCTCTAGCCAGCTGCTTCCACTCATCAGCTTCGTGGTGGCAATGACATACTCTGTTCCCCCATCTTCCAACTGAGAGAGAAATCGCAGGGCAGCAATTTCAGCAAAAGTTACACCCCCGAGGAAAAATATCAGGGTGACTCGGTTTTCTCCTGGTTGACCTAAAATGTAAACATTTCAAAATTCAAAAGTATTCGTTATTCTTCCTGTGTATTTTTCTAATATTAAATATTTCATTTATCAGCAAGTTGAGTGAGAGAGAGAGAGAGAGAGAAAGAGAGAGAGAGAGAGAGAGGGCGGGCGGGCCTGCCAGGGCTTCTAGCCACTGCAAACAAATACATGTGCCACTTAGTGTATCTGGCTTTACATGGGTACTGGGGAATCAAACCCAGTCATTAGGCTTTGCAGGCAAGCACCTTAACCACTGAAGCACCTCTCCAGCCCTTCCTGTTTCTTGAAAACATTTTTGATTAGAATAAAAAGGTACAAGTGGTTCATTTTGATCTCAAGGATGACACTAACTCCAGGACTTCCCAGGCACTTGAATAGCAAGGCCCAAGCTGCGCTCACCCCTAGGCACGCTTGACCCGGTACGCTCCTTGAGAACCACACTAACAGCACAAAATTGTTGATGATGCTGGACTGAGACTCACGCTTCTTTTGCAAGCCTGTGGGCAGTGGCTGCCGTTCCTCGAAGTGGGGCCCTGGAAGAATGCGAAGAACCTCCTCAATACTCCGCCAGCCAGGCCGGGAAAGCAGCTGAGCCAATCGCACGCTGAGCGGAGCATAACCGCTGTACACGTAGGATATGTCCGTGGGATTCTGTTTAATAAAGAAAAAAGACTGGATTTGAGGACCGCTCCACAGAGGGGAATGCCTGGAACTGAAAACCTAACCAGAAGCCAGAGTAAACTACTACTAATCATGTCTGGCTAAAAGGATATGTTATGCCCTACAAACTGCCCTTTAAATACTTGTGTTTATGCCTGGGTGTTAAAACTACTCTCACTTTTGTTAGAGAAGCTTCTCTTTTCAGATGGTGATGACCACTGGAGTGACTCAAAGCTCATCCAAGTGCTGAGAAGTAACAGTGGAGTGGTCAGCACTAAATGAGACGTCTCCATTACACCCTCCAAGGGACCACTAAGAGCCAATGGAATGGGAGGATGCTTTGCAATACTGTTGTCCAGACACAATGGCCATGACACTCATGGCTTGACAGTGGCTTATGCTACAAGACCCACATGATAGGAGGTCAAAAAATAATGACGCTAGAGCTGTGCCTTTAATCCCAGCACTTGGGAGGCAGAGGTAGGAGGATCACTATGAGTTTGAGGCCAGCCTGAGACTACATAGTGAATTCTAGGTCAGCCTGGGTTAGAGTGAGACCCTACCTCCAAAAACCAAAAAATAATAAAGATGATGATAAACTAAGCTAAGGAATGGCTCAGTGGTTAAAGGTGCTTGCTAGCAAAGCCTGCTGACCCAGGTTCAACCTCTTAGTACCCACATAACACCAGATGAACAGTGTCTAGAGTTCGTTTGCAGTGCAAGAGGCCCTAGTAACCCATTCTCTTTCTCTCTCTCTCTCTCTCTCTGCTTGCAAGTAATTTTTTTTTTTCCGAGGTAGGGTCTCACTCTAGCCCAGGCTGACCTAGAATTCACTATGTAGTCTCAGGCTGGCCTTGAACTCATGGTGATCCTCCTACCTCTGCCTCCCGAGTGCTGGGATTAAAGCGTGCGCCACCACGCCCGGCTGCAAGTAATTTTTTTTAATGATGACATCAAAATATAAGAGAGACTAGTAGGAAAGAAGAGATACAATGGAGGGGGTTCAGTAGGGCAAGAAAGGAGGGGTTAGTAATCATGGTACATCGTGAATAAAAAGTTAACAAAAAGAGCTGGTAACATCAAAATATCTTATGTATATGTATGAAAACTGTTAATAAAAGGCTGTTTAAAAATTACTTGAGAGAAAGAGACAATGAGGTAGACAGGGCCTCCTGCCACTGCAACCGAACTCGATACATGTGCCACTGTGTGCATGGGCTTTATGTGGGTACTGGGGACTCAAACCTAGGCCTTCAGGTTTTACAAGTAAGTGCCTTTAACCACTGAGCCATTTCATCTCTCCAGCCCACTAAGTTTTAAAAAGCACAACAAAAGAGCTAGTAAAGTCAGAGATTTAGAGCCATCGGTGGTCAGCTGAAAACTCATCTGAAGACTGCAACATTTAACACCTTTTGCTCATGTCATGTGCCAATCAACCTCAGAGGAGCTCCACTCCTGTCAGCTAGGACTTCACTTTCTTGTTTATTTGTGTGTTTGTGAGGATTCTCCAGCCTCAGCCTTCAGAATGCTGGGATTATAGGTGTATTGTCACCAGTGTAGCACTTCCTCTTCCTTCTCCTTTTGTTTTGAGACAGGGTCTCACTCTATAGCACCAGCTAGCCTGGAACTCACTATGTAGCTCATGCTGACCTAGAATTCATGGCAATCCTCCTGCCTTAGATTCCCAAAGGTTGGGCTTACAGGTGTGAGGCCAGCAAGAGTTTTACTTTTGACTCTTGAAAAGCCATTCAATGAAGCTCTAAGTATTGAAGACAGAAAACTGTCATTTACTTTGACAAGAAACTTCTTAAAGAGTACCCTGATACTTTCCTTGAAACCATAAATGTTACCCTAGGTACTATATTGTAGTCAATACTGCACAGAAAGAAACTGATCAAAAAGCAGCTTGTGGAGTAAAGGGTTTATTTTGGCTTACAAACTTGAGGGCAAACTCCATGATGGCAGGAAAAAAGATGGCATGAGCAGAGGGGTGGACATCACCTCTTGGCCAATATCAGGTGGACAATAGCAGCAGGAAAGTGCCAAAATCTGGTAAGGGGAACCCAGCTATAACCCCCACAGGCCCTTCCCCAACCACTCAGCTCCAACAGGGTTTTCCAATACCCAAACTGCCATTAGCTGGAGATCGAACATTCAGAACACAAATCGTTTGTGGGGGGCACCTGGATCAAACTATCAGAGGTACTTACACTATAGAGATGCTTATAGGTCAACAGAGAGGGAACCAAAGAATAAACATACTAATAGCAAAAGACTGGAAACAGCCTGAACTTCTGTATTAGGAAAATGTTAAATCACAAAATAAGATATAATCTTAAAACTACTGTAGATGGGCATAGTAACACATTCCTATATCCTAGCACTAGGGATATCGAAGCAGGACAATCATAAATTCAGGGTTATCCTTGGCTACATAGGGAGTATGAGGCCAGCCTAGGCTACATGAGACCCTGTTTCTAAAAGCCAAAGCAAAGCCATTCATGGTGCACGCCTTTAATCCCAGCACTCAGGAGGCAGAAGCAGGGGGATCGCTGTGAGTTTCAAGGCCAGCCTGGAATTACAGAGTGAGTTCCAGGTCAACCTGGGCTTGAGTGAGACCCTACCTCAAAGAAACAAAAACAAGCCAGGCGTGCTGGTGCACACCTTTAATCCCAGCACTCGGGAGGCAGAGGTAGGAGGATCACCATGAGTTCAAGGCCACTCTGAAACTACATAGTGAATTCCAGGTCAGCCTGGACTAGAGGGAGACCCTACCTCGAAAAACCAAAAAAAAAAAAAAAAGAAATTTAGCAGCATTACAATAACTAAAGAAAAATCACCGTTCTGTGGAGACCAATAGTAGATAATATGACTGTGTAAAACAGTTTAAATATGCATAGAATCTTTCAGGAAGAATAGATTTAAAAAACTGGCCACAGCAGTTGCCTTTGAGGGGAAACAGTCGTGGAAGGAAGCTGATTGGCTTCCTTTCACACAACTTTCCCCAAGTCTCTCCTCCCAGCAGTTGCGCCCCTTCTGCCCTGGGCTCTGTGCCCAGCACTCCCATGCCCTCGGTTTGGGACTGGATCAACACAGAAACCCTCTGTGACGCTGTCAGAGGTTAGCTCTTGTCCCTCAACCAGAGGTGCTCAGCCACGCAATTCTCTCCAGTTTCCACCCACTCCTGTTCTCTGTCCTTCAGCCGCAGCTGGTCAGGGCTCCACGGCACCACGTCGTGCTCTCCTTAAACTACCCGGCTGAGAGTGTTCTGAGACAGATCCTGATGGATACAATACACAAACACACTGCTTTTGAAGAACATGATCAGATGTTGTCTCAATCAACTATGTACACGGTATCTAGAGATGTAAGTGGAGGAGGGCATCTTACTTGCTCGTTAACGTCATCCATCCAGAGGCGCAATGTTTTCCGAATTGTTGGGTAATTGTTCCGGCCCCCAGTCTGTGGCTTTAGCAGGCCGGCCTTCTCTAGGTTGTTCAAAGTCAGTATGTGCTCAAAGCCGTAAGTCTACAAGAGAAGTTATTTGGCCTTCATGTTAGATCAGGACAAGAGCTTCTACAGTTTTAAAAATGAGCACTTCCCAACATAAAGCATAAACATTTAGATGTCATGTCATTTAACTGACAAGTCGCCCTGTCACACTCAGTCTTTCAAAAAAAAATTTTTTTTTTCCAAGGTAGGGTCTCGCCCTAGCCCAAGAATTCACCTGAAATTCACTACATAGTATCAGGGTGGCCTTGAACTCACAGCAATCCTCCTACCCCAGCCTCCTGAGTGCTAGGATTACAGATGTGTACCACCACGCCTGGCTAAAAATATTTTTATTTATTTACAAGCAGAGAGAAATGAGAGAGAAGAGACAGGCAGAGAGAATGGGCATGCCAGGGCCTCCAGCCACTACAAATAAACTCCTTATGCATGCACCACTTTGTGCATCTGGCTTTACCTGGGTACCAAACCTGGGCCATTCGGCTTTGCAGGCAAGTGCCTTAGCCACTGAACAATCTCAGCCTGATGAATGAATATATATATAATTTGTTTGTTGTTTTTGAGGTAGTCTTGCTCTAGCCCAGGCTGACCTGGAATTCAATATGTAGTTACAGGAAGGCCTCAAAACTCATGGAAATCCTTCTACCTCTTCTCCCATGAGCTGGGATTAAAGGAGTGTGCCACCATGCCCAGCTCTTATTTTTTAAGAGGGCTTGCTCTGGAGCTGATCGTACTCCAAAGCCCTGGGTACCAAGTAGGTTAGTCCAACCAGGACCCAGAGGGCAGCAAATACCAGAGAAACCCAAGATCCTCAGTACAACCCGAAATGAAAGCTGATTGTCTAGCAGGGGATAGTCTATCACATCTACCAGAGCCAAGAAGACAACTCATATTTAATGAGTGCTGCTCTCACGGCTAGCCTGAGAACCTGCTCCACTGAGGAGACTCAGAACTCATCAAAGAGTCAATCAGAGGCTATAGAGAGATCAACATTGAAGAAGACATAACACACCCTCAAAGGCTCAGGGAGCATTGAGGAAGAGGGGCAGAAAGACTGGAAACCACAGAGTAGAAAGAAGTATCCTGGGTCACTGTCCCCTTGTTCCCCCATGGAGACTGGTGCATTTAAGATCCCCTGGTGAATTTCAATAACCCCACTGAGGAGGGCCTCAGAGGATGGGGCGGGGAGAGGGAACATAAAAGTATCACCCAATGAGAACGTGACCAAAATGCAATACATTCATACAACACAATTCTCAATTTGTTAAAGAGAACTTTCACTAAGCATGGTAGAGACCCAAGCCTTTAGTCCTAGCACTTGGGGAGGCAAAAGTAAGAGAATCCTGGTGAGTTTAGATCTGCCTGGGGCTACAGAGTAAATTTCAGGTCAGCCTGAGCTGAAGTGAGACCCTGTCTCAAAAAAACAAGCCACTTGTCACAGATCAATTTGATCTGTGCCCCAGGATGTGTCAAGCACTGAATATAAACTAAAGCAGGAGATAGGACACAGGGATTAAACCTGGGTTAACACTGCTTGCCCAGTGGGTGTAGTGGCATATCCTGTTAGCCCCAACTCTCAGGAGGCTGAAGTAGGAGAGTCATGAAGCCAGCCTGGGCCACTGAGTGAATTCCAGGTCAGCCTGGCTCAAGTAAGCTTATGCTTCCAAAAAGTTAAAAAAAACAAACATACAAAAAAAAATGATTACTTGACTCAGTGGTAGCACAAGTCTTTAGTCCCAACACTAGGGAGGCAGACGTAGGGAGGATTGCCGTGAGTTCAAGGCCACCCTGAGACTACATAGTGAATTCCAGGTCAGCCTGGGCTAGTACGAAACCCTACCTCGAAAAACCAAAAAAAGAAAAAAAGATTGCTTGCCCATGGCTATTAATCCAGGTCTTGTGTGATTTAAGTTATTTTTACTTTAAAGTTAGGCTTTATGGGCTCAACCTATAAGATCAAATAACAATGCATCTATACATAACATATACTACTTAGCACTAAAAAGAATGAAGCAGGGCTGAGAAAATTGCCAAGTGCTTGCTTACAAAGCCTACCAGACTCAGTTCCATTCCCCAGCACTCACATAAAACCAAATGCAAAAAGTGGCACAAGCATCTGGCGCTTGTTAGCAGCAGCAGGAGACCCTGGCGTGCTCATATACACATGTGCTGCAAATGAAAGCCAGATGCTGTGCCCCCTTTCTGCAACTGGCTTTATGTGGGCTCTAGGGAGTTGAACCGAGACTGGCAGGGTTTTAAAGCAAGCACCCTTAGCAGCTGAGTCATCTCCCCAGCCCAATAAAAATATTAAAAATATTTTTTTAAAAAGGGCTAGTTGAGCCGGGCGTGGTGGTGCATGCCTTTAATCCCAGCACTCTGGAGGCAGAGGTAGGAGGATTGCTGTGAGTTCAAGGCCACCCTGAGACTACATGGTGAATTCCAGGTCGGCCTGGACTAGAGCGAGACCCTACCTCGAAAATCCCAAAAAAAAAAAAAAGGGCTAGATGGACTTGGAAGATGGCTCAGCAGATAAAGGCACTTGCATACAAAGCCTGATGATGACCCAGGTTCGATTCCCCAGTACCCACGTAAAGCCAGATACGCAAAGTAGCACATGAACCAAGAATTCATTTGCAACAGCAAGAGGCCCTGAGGTGACCAAACTTGTTTTCTCTCTCTCAAATAAATAAAAAGAATATTAAAAAGAAAAAGGATTAAACAGTTCTGGGGAGATGACTCAGTGGATAAAGGCCTTTGTTTGAAAGCCTGCCAGCTCAAGTTCAGTTCCCTAGCACCCAGAAAAGCAGCAAGGGATCCTGGCATGCACCCCCCCACACACTCATGCAAATAAGTAAACATAGAATCCCAGCACGTGGAGGCTGAGGCCAAAGACTACTGTGAGTTTGAGGCCAACCAGGGGCTGGAGAGATGGCTCTGTGGTTAAGGTTCTTGCCTGCAAAGCATAACAACACAGGTTTGATTCCCCAGTACCCATTAAAGCCAGATGCATGAAGTGGTGCACGCATTTGGAGTTCGTTTATAGTGGCTAGAGGTTGTGGCATACCCATTCTTTCTCTTTTTCTCTCTCTCCTTGCAAATAAATACACAAAATACTCTTTTTTAAAAAGGGAGGCCAGCCTGGGACTACAGAGTGAGTTCCAAGTCAGCCCGGGCTAAAGTGAGATTTTACCTTGAAAACAAAACAACATGCTTTCTATGAGCTAGACACAGTTCTGACAACCATTTTATTTGTTAACTTAGTTATCCCTATATTACATGACACAGCCATTATTACTACACTAACTTGGCAGAAATGTTAAATAACTTGCCCAAGGTCACACAGCCAGTGAAAAGAGTTTGGCAACACCAACCCTGAAGCATGTATTTTTGACTGTGCACTTTGTGCACATAAACATTCTCTGTATACATGCAAAGAATACGAAGGGTCTGGAAGGAGACAAAGCACACGGCCAGCCTTGGTACATCTGAGGAGGGAAAGAGAAGTTCAGCAGGGAATGGAGACGCTCATGTTTTCATCCATATACTTTTGCATTAGTAGAATTTTACGAGAATGCATGCAACTTGTGTAATCTAAAAAAAAGATAAAAGCAGGGGCTATGGATGTAACTCATTTGGTAGAGGGCTTGCCTAGCATGTGCAAGGCCCTGGGTTTGATCCCCAGCACCAATTAAACGAAGTATGTTGGCACATGCTGTAGTCTCATTACTCTAGAGGTAAGGCTGCAGGGTTAGGAGCTCACATGCAAGTTGGAGGCCAGCCTGGGCTACAGGAGATACGATTTCAAAAAGAGAGAAGAGCTGCGTGAGAGGCAGAAGTAAGAGGAGTTCAAGTCAGCCTAGGACTACAGAGAGTACCAAGTAAGCCTGGGCGAGAGGGCGAGAGGGCGAGAGGG
>PVHP010000838.1:0-125105 GCA_004024765.1 Zapus hudsonius | reverse complement strand
AGTACAGAGGCTTAGGAGCATAGAGAAGGTAAGGAGACTGCAGAAGACAGGAGATGGCATACCTGCCTCATGTGTTTACTTAAGATAATAAGGGGTTTTGTTTTTTGAGGTAGGGTCTTGCTCTAGCTCAGGCTGACATGGAATTTACTACATAGTCTCAGGCTGGCCTGAAACTCATGGCAATCCTCATATGATGGTGACACACTTAAACACTGTCATTTCTATATAATTACTAAAGTTTTTAAAAACTAAATAGATGAATAAATATCTGTGGTAGACATCAGTTTTTAACATGATCCTTTCATGTGCTTAGTCCAAAAAGAGAAAATTAGTGTCAAACCTGTACCAGATGCTCTGACTTGTCACTAACTTTTTGACTCAAGATGTGGCAATAATTTTAACTATGAATAGTTAAGAGTCACAGTGGTTTTCACCATCTTCTAAGTAGTTCACTTTACACATGCATCAGCTTATTTAAATACTAAACATGCATTTAGATGATGTCCTGCTTCAGGTGAAGATTCTGTTGTACACACTGCTCTATGGAAAGGCAGAAACACTGCTGCTAAATATAGAAACGCTTTTGTAGCACACTGTAATATTGTCTAATGACTGATGACAGACTGTGAAAAATAATTCACCCTGGTATTTAAAATGTCAGAGAAGCAATCAAAAAATCAGAGACTCCAGAGAAGAATATGTCAATGATTGATGAGGCTTTTGAATTCGGGCTAAGTATTAGGGAAGCCTAAAATTATCATAATATAATAGTAAAAGGATTATAAGAAAAAAAGTTGTATGCCCCAGTGTGGCTGTCACTCACTGTATTATCAGGAAACTAGGTAACTTAAGCAATAGAAGTAGCTGGCAGTTTTATTTTTATTGCTATGTTTTCATTATTACACAGCATTTTCTACAGAGACAGAAAATACCTTCAGGAACATGGCAAAGTCAATCACCTACTCTGACACCAGTCACACTGTACAATGTTAAGTGAAGAGAATAGAAGTGTGTTCAGATCACAAAATCAGGTTACAAGTGAGACCGTAAAACCTGAGAAAATATACTCACAGAAAAGGTTCCAGTTTTAATACTGATTATGTAATTTGGGTTTTTTATGGACAATACTAAGAAAAACAAAATATACCTAAGTATAAAAATATACCATAAGGTATTGACCTTACTAATGTTTATTTTAGCTTCATTTAGCTTTGTGTTCTTGTTTGTTTAATTAGGACTTCAACAAAGTAGAAAAATTTTAAAAATCCCTTTAATTATTGGAATTATTTACCTTAATATAATACTAAGCTAAGAGGGAAGCTGAAAATGTAGTAAAAACTTAAAGAGTCCATATTTCTTTATATATTTCACCCACTTGTTAACAATTTCCCCACTTTCTAATTCTTTTTCTCTGCCTCCCTCATTCTCACTCTCTCCTTTTTTCCACATGCGCGCACACACACACACACACACACACACACACACACACACACACACAGCCCATTTGAAAGCTGCAAACATCACATCTTTACCCCTAAATATTTCCCTGTGTTTCAATACAGTAGTGCATCTAACCTTCAGTCCATAGTAAAAATCTACTTATTGTTCCAAACAGTCTTTTATAGGCCATTTTTCCTACACCAAAATCCAGTGTGGACAGGAGCATTCTGGACTCATCAACACCCTCATCTCTGCTTGAGATGACTAATCAGGACACTGTGTCCAGGAGGCTTCCCTCAGCCCTGGGGCTCTGGATACCTCCTTCCCTGAGGGAGTCTGTGTTTCTATGCCTTTTCTTTTCTCTTTATATAAACTCTGCTCTACCTTTTAAACTTTTCTCTGCCTTTTAATTCTTAATATGTGGAGAAAATGAACCCAACCCCTAGACAGTAACATTGTTCAGCATCATATGGGGAGTTTACTTTTAAAAATACAAATGCTGGTCACTGCCCTACCAGAAATCCTGACACAGGTATCACAAAACCTGGGATGAAACAGTTGAAGTGGACTGCAATTTAGTTAGCAGTATGGTAACATAAATCAAGGGAAAAGAACTCCAAAACACCTATAAAAATAACTCACAATACATAATATAGCAGCCAGCTTACCCTGTTGATCCCCTATCTCCATGTCTCAAGCCCTAGGATGACAAACTGTCACCACATCCACCAAGCACCTGTGCAGAACCAAACTCAGGTCTTCATGCTATATAGCAAGTCATTTATATACTGAGCCATCTCTCCAATTAGAAATGTGGAAATCTTTATGAAGCAGGCTCTTGAAAAATAGAGATTAATGCTTGCTTATGAAAATGAACTAACTGTATAACAATAAATGGAATTTACCATTTACACCTCCCTTAACTTGAGTAACATCTTCATTAAATTTCATAAAACCCAACTGGTCAAATTAAATATATTATAGTAGAAATACTATCAAAACCACTTAAAACTTACTAAGCATCTAAACACCAGGCTGAGAATGGCAATTTACCTAGCAAAGATGTTGTATTTAATACTAAGCTAACTAAAATTTTTTAATGTTTTCAACATAAAATTTTAAACAATGTATAGATGTGTCAAAGTTGAGTTTTCCAGTAAAGAGCAGTATAAGAAAAGAAATAACATAATGGTCAAAGGTATATAGCTATAGATAGTAAATGATGAATTTAATTAATTTAAATCATCAAACAGAAAGGAAAGAAGTTAAGGGAGAAGGGAGGTAATATGTTTATTTAAGCTGATAAAGACTCAAAAAGAGTAAGATAAAATATAGTATTTTGAAAATCACATGTGAAAAATCACTATAAATTAATCGAGTAACAAAAATGAGCTATGAGTTTGACATGGGATGTGACTATGGGCTGACGTTTCTTAGGTAGTAAGGAACTCTCTTCTAATGCAAAGGAAATCAAAAATAACCATTACAGTTTCAACAGAGGCAGTGACAGCTCTGCCCTCCAGAGCCTCATGGGTTGCCATGGTTTGAATCCGAAATGGACCTTTCCCATTTTCAATGCTTGTTCCCCAGGTGACCATTGTCTTCTGTGGAACATTTAGAAAGTGGGGCCTGAAGAAGTGAGTCACTAAGGAAAGACTTTTGTAGGTGAAACCCAGCCACTAAGTCTACTTGTACTCTGCTCCTTAGCCCACTATACAGTGAACCGCCTCCACCTCCCTTCTGCCACCCCTGAACTGAGCTGCTCCAGGCCTTTCCTCCCATGATGCACTAAAACCCTCAGAATCTATGAGGCAACCACGTCTTTCCTCCCTTATGTTATTTCTGGCAGGCATTTTAACAACAACAATACAAAAATGCATGTTCCAAATCTGGCATTCCCCACATACTAGTGACATGACCACATACACACAGCTTGACCCACCTGAGCTCCGATTTCTTCTGCACTACACCAGAGGTAAGTGTTTTGCTTTGATTTGTCCCATGTTAGCAATTTTGCAGTCATTAAAGAGCAGTAACAAAGGGGGAGGGAGCGAGATAGAAGAGAATTGAGAATATAGCTGAAGAATTTATGACTGAAAGTTTTAGTAAAGTAAGTTTGACTTATAAGTGTAGAAAAGTATCCAAACTACAGCAAGTGAGGAGTTAAGAAAACAAAAAGAAAATTAACACAGACTATATATAGACATCTTGTATTTTGAACATCTTAAAAAAAGGGCCCATTTGTCACATTTCAAAGTTGCACTCAAATTCCTAAAATATTTCATTCCTCATTGCATAATACTGTATAACTCCATCCCAGTAACTTATTTTTACTTTACTAAATCAAAGAGAAAAAAAAACAGAAAGAAAATGAAAGATTTCCTCCACATACACATGAAAATACACACACATGTGCCCATACACTAATTAATGCACAGCACACACAAATACATACAAAAGTAAAAATTATGTATACATATATATGTGCACGCACACACACACACACACACACACACACACACACACACACACACACACGAAGAAGAGGTATTCCTGGATGGAATTAAGATCATCATAAAAGAATCTGGACATATTTCCACATGTATGAAAAGCCTCACTAGAGGTATAGAAATTTGCTAACATACTTTTGACACAAATGTGTTTTGAAAAACTCTATATATAGCTCTGCACTCCAAATTCTCCTACTGGTGCTGTGTTTTAGTTGACATGTTTCTTTCCCATGGGAGTATATGGCAGTGATCATACACCTGGAAGTATGATGGAACTAAACGAGTGAGTAAATGAACAGTAAAGGAAGTCAGGTTTCTCAGTGTTAGGAGGGTGCAGATAATTAAGGGGAAAGGTCAGAGTGATAACTATGGTAGAGCAGAACTGTAGGCATCACAATGAACCTTATTCAGCATAATAAAGACACACATGGTGTTGCAGTCAGATCTTTGATGCTGAGACAAACGTCCAACCAGACACAGCTTATAAGAAAAAGGGCTTTATTTCAGGCTTACAGAACCCAGGAAAACATCATCAATGTTGGAAGAAGCTGGCTCACTCCATCATAGATCAACATAGCAGACAGAAAAACCAACACCAGCAAGAGTGGACCACCAGAACTCAAATTTGTCCGAATACATCTAGTATGGCTGCACTCAGATCCATCCCCAAACACACCTTAGGACTAGACTCCACGATCTGCCCCCAGATATGCCTGTTAGGGGCTCAAGTAGGATAGTTTAATCAAAATGACTGAATTGGGCTGGATACATAGCTCAGTAGTTAAGGTGCTTGTCTACAAAGCCTAACAACCTAGGTTCATTTCCCCAGTACCCACATATAGCCAGAGATGCAAAGTGATGTGTGCATTGGAGTTCATTTGCAATGGCTCGAAGCCCTGGCATGCCCATTCTGTCAGTTTCTTCTTCTTCTGTCTCTCTCTCTCTGTCTCTCTCTCCTCTCTCTTTCTTCTCTCTCTCTCTCCTTGCCAATGAATAAATTTTAAAAATGAATGAGTCTATGGTACATACTTTCAAACAACCATACATGGATACTACAGAAAAATGTATAGATGGGTGCATGTGTGTATATGTAGGCATGAGTTAGTGTGCATGCATATTTCCCTGCTGTCAGCTGAGAAAACTGAAGCAATGTGTTCCAACACCAATATGCATTTCCAGGGATCAGCTCTTGTTGTCTAATACCATTTTCCAACCAAAGAAACGAAGGCTTCTGGAAGAAATGGCTGACACTAGAACTAGGGCAGAAAATATGACAAGGCTGAAGCTGCTTGCAGTGCTAGAAAGAACAGCTGGAGAGAAAAAGAAAGAGAGAAAAGGAAAGTGTGGAAGGGTAAGTTTAAGGGTAAGGAAACCCCCAAAGCAAGTGGCTTTACCTTGGCTAAGTAAGGGACATGAGGGACATTTCCTTGGGCCTATAGGGGAAGAATGGCCTGTAGGCCATTCCACTGGGCTACCAGTCAGTAAAGTCAGGAGAGAGAATCTGGATTTTTTCTTATCACACAAGAGGAAGTAATAAGTGACTCTATTCTTATCTCTTTCTTTCCTAGGAGAGGAAGGAGTGTAAAAGAATTAGCCTCTTTCCAGAAAACCTAACACTACTCAGACACTTGGCACCAGGAGTAAGCTGTCTAGTCCAGCATACCATCCAGGGGTTCACAGAAAAGATTCTATCAAAGATCTCCAGGTGGGCTTCCCCAATTCTGGAAACCCCCTCTTGCCTCCCTTGGTAAGAGCTGTGCCTTCCTTTCTTCTCTTAATTTCTATCTATAATCTAATAAAACCTGTAAACTTTACTCTCTGGTCTATGAGTTTCAGTTTTTTTAAATTCATAAAACAAGATTCTAGTGGCCACTTATTCAGTGGAAGTCTTACATAATAACAACTGTGTGTTCACACAGCCTAACTCCTGGGTTATAGCCCAACCAAGAGCCCAGAAAGACTCAGTCACTCTCAAAAGACATCCCAGAATTCTCGTATCAACAGGAAACCACTGAAGGAGCTAACCAACACTTTCCAAACTGTTCAGATCTTCAAAATTAAAAAGTCTGAGGAAACTGACAAAAACCTAAGAAGGCATTCCCATTAAATGTAATGTGATAACTTCAGCGAGCTCTTGAAGCAGAAAAAGGCCAAGTCAAAACCAAGGCTATCTGAAGAAGGCATGGAATTAATAATATTGGTTCATGATTTGCAACCAAAGTTCTGTATGTAAGAAGTTTTTATACTGCCCTCCCATTTCTAGAAAATTAATAAGTATGAAAATTAAAAGTGAAAATTAAAAAGTATGTTAAAAAGCATAAAGGAGAAAGAAAAAACTACCTGGTGAAAAAATTAGAATTAATGACAACAGGCCATGTGAAGAAATGAGGAATGTGAAAGGTTGTCTTTACTCCCACACAAACACAAGATACAAAATAGGAAATGGTTGCAACAGGGAAACATGCCAGGCAGATAATAGATACCGTACATAAAAATAGAAAGGAAATAAATGGCCGCTGTGTTTTCTCTAGTACAGAAAGAAAATTAGATAGGAACATTAGCAGCACAAAGGTGAGGAGTTGAAATGGATGCTTCTGAAAAAAAGATTATCTACAGGCGAGGGAACAATGCTCCCATATCTTCATAGTATAGTTTAGCTTCCAGGATCCACTTCCAGGCGTGTGTCATGTGCACTGGGAAAGTGTTCACGCGTGTATTCTTTAATTCTTTGCAGGTCCACCTCCTCCTCTTATTTCAGGAAAACATGTCAATGGAAGGCAGAAACTGGAGTTTCCTCCAAATGAGACATAACCACAGACAAAGGTCTTTGTTAGAAAATATTAACTGTGTCCCTGAGACAATAGCCCTAAATGTTTCTATTTTAAAAATCAGGGCTGGGAAGTAGCTCAATTTGTAGAGTGCTTATCTAACATACTTGAGGCCCTGAGCTCAATCCCCAGGACCACATGAACTCTGTGTGGTAGAACCCACCTACAGTCTCAAAAGAGAAGAACAAACAGCCCCAGCTCCATCACATAAGCATCCTAAGTCTGGTCTAATACGGTGAGATGAGCTTGAAGTCTTCAGGCCAAAAGAACTAGCACTGTGTTTACTAAAGCAAAATTGTGAAATCATACTTGTGTCCTGACAGCAAACACCATCACTCATAATTTGCATTTTCAACACCTAACATCTAAAGAAAGCTCTTACTGTTTCTACCCTGGAAATGATCCAAGTTACACTGAAACAGCACAGTTCTCAATATTGACAGCAACCTCAAGCAGTTTGGATACTACTCATCACACATGAGCAAGTCTCTCAATTACATTTGGAAAGCGTGATGAAGCTGAGCCGGTGGTGCCGTCCTGTGGTCCCAGCCACTCAGGAGGCTGAGGGAGGAGGGTCACAGGTGCAAGGGTTGAACCCGTGAGTTTAGGGCCAGCCCAGACAACGTAAGGAGAATAGATCAAAATGAAAAATCAAAAGAGAGCTTGGGACATAGCTCACTGGTAGAGTTCTCTTGCCTCAGGCACGATGGCTTAGGTTCCATCTCCAAAAACAACCAAAGAAAAGGAAGAGAAAACGGAGAAGAAAGAGGAAGAAAAAAGGTGGAGAGGAAGAGGGAGAAGAATGAAGAGGAAGAGGGAGCAATGAATCAGGTAAATGCAGCAAGAGGACAATTTGGGTCATGGATGGAGGGGCTAAGTACTGACACGAGACAGGAAAAGAATCTCAGTCCAACAACTGAAAAGGAACGGGAACTAGTGAAAAGAATATGGTGCGTGGAATCAGATTGAATGAGATTTAAGTAGTGATGTCTGTGGCTTGTTATGGCTTGTGACAGTTTCAGGCAAGTTCACAGAGTTCAGGCCTCCCCCCTTCCCCTGCGTGGGAGGTGTGTCTAGCCAGAGCTCAAACCTAGGTGCTCAAACTGATTGGTCAGGTACAGAGGTTTTAAAAAGCACTGAAACAAAGTCCAGTCTCATTCCTGCATATGGTTTTAGGAAAAGGACTTCTGAATCCCCAGACCTGGGGTGAGGGAAGGTTCCAGACTGTTCCCACATGAACCTTTTTCCTCATGATGGGAGCCCTCTGTTATCTTTCCGTTTTCTGCTTGTTTAGCTGAACAGCATAGATTTTGGCTAAACCCTCTCCCACGTGTTCTCCCCACACTGGTGGCTGGAGAACTCTATAACTTCCCATTTTCCTTTAAATAGTCTCCCACTATACCTTATCCTCTGCTGGTCTATCATTTTAATTCTTTAACTTTCTAGACAAGAATTTGGGTACTCCTTCAGTTCTAAGGTACATTGGCATTTGCTGGGTAGTATCTAAATTCTAATCCCCAGCTCCAACGTTACAAACCTAACTTAGTAAATAGAGGGAGGCAGTATGGAGGAAGATGCCCAACATTAACTCCTAGCCTCCACAGTAATACAATTGCAAACCACATATAAACATGCACCGCCACACACACAAACACATATACACACATGGATGCACACCACAGGCACGCACACACAAAATAATCAGTTTCCTCATCAGTAAAAAAGTGAATAACACTGACCTTCCAGATCTAAGGAAAACTTGTATTTAATAAAAGCAAACATTTATGTGGTATGGTAGGCTATATAGCAGGCTGCTCTATGTACTGTATACAAATTAACTTATTTCATCTTCTTAGCAACTCTAAGAGAAATATGTATTATATTGTCCCCATGCCCCACGAGGCATGGAAAGATGAAATAAATCACTTCTACCTTGCTGAACTATTTTTTAACCTAAATAGTCTGGCCCTAGGCTTTGCTCCAAATTATTACATCAGGAATTGATTTTCTTTAATCACCTTAATTTTAATTCTCTCATTAAAAAACTGAAAGGACTTTCTTTTAAGGAAAATAAAACTGATCATTTATCTAGTTGTATTATAAGAATGATATTGACAAAATTTACTTGTTCCTGTCAGATAAAAAATAGCAAGTGGTTATTCCACTGACTAGTTCAATGAGACTGTAAACATGTTAAACATATTCTAACCTACAAAGTTACATAACTTATTTTGTAATTGTGTTACTCCAAGAAAGCCTCCATGAGGTAGCTTTAATATAAGACTAATTCATCTGTTTTATTGCCAATTAAAAGGCTTCTCAATGTACTTTTCAAATTATAATGAAACAAAGAAGTACATACACGTTGATATGTAAACATTGATATTTAAATCTTAAATTATTTATATTTAAAAAGCCAACAACATTAAAAGCAGTTAAAAATTCTAGCACTTTATAAAGGACTCCGATTTCACAGCATTTCAGAATCTCTCGTACCAAGAAAACACTGTGAGGAAAAAAGCCCCAGAGGTCATCTCCTCCATCCTCCTCACTAGCACTTTGCAAACAAAATACTCCCATGATAGTGTGACTCTCATTCCGACTTTAAATGTGTTAAGTTTCTGAAGAAGATAAAACACCACTGAGAGAGACCGTTAAAACAGAAAATGTTAATGAATGTCCTGTCACAACTCCAGTCCTTCCTGATTATTTTGAGAGAAAATGCACTTAGCAAGGGCAATAGGAAGTTGTTTTGTGCAATATTTAGGAAATAACTGATGCTTCCCGAAATAGCAAGCCTTAGTGACTGACCATTTGCTCTCTGATCTGACCTCCTGTGAGGCGTTCTTTTATTTTTATTTTTTTAATTTTTTTGGACTTCATCTGCCTGTCTTTTATTTCTGGAAGTTCTGAGACTCAAGCTCCCACGACCTGGCCCCCTTGATAGCATTAAAACTCGTTAAAATCCTGAAATAGTCATCACTGCATTTACCCTTAACTATTACAGCAAAGAGACTAATACAGTTTGTCATCCCTGTCTTTTCTCTTTCTGTCCCCCTCCCTCAAGACTACCTAAATCCAAGCCACAGGGCCAAATGACAGCATTTCCACAGCAAACATGGTGGATGCGTTTGAAATCGATATTCTGTACTACTATTCAACCATTACAATTTCTATCAAAATACTAAATGTCTTGTTTCATGGGAGTACAAAAACATTTTTACCATTTTATTCAAACTAAAAATAAGGTCTGCATGTTATGGCTAAAAAAGGTTTATAGTCATCACACAACCTAAATGGTATTATGTATTACGCATGCACGAGACATTATGAATGAAAGATCGCAGTCAATGCAACCCTTGAAGCCTCCAGCGGGAAGGACATTGTTTACCACACTCCATCATTCCATGATGTTTCTCAGAGTTATGAGAGACTCATTAGAGGGTGGTGAACCATTATCACAGTGATTACCAGGCACCAAAGTGAGGTGAGGAGGAGGTAAGGAGCACCGAAGTCAGAATATCTATTTGTAAGTCATGTAAAAGGAAGTAGGTATGACTAGCTACCAAAGCCAACAAATGAGAAATAAAAGAGGAAAATTTCATGTGGGAACAATAATCTCTAGTTACCAGAGGGGCACAAGCTCTAGGGAATGCACATTTCCAGAGCATCAGGTGGAGGGAAGAGAGTAAACTCATGATGAAGGCATTATTCTTGCTCTTCTCCAAATCTCTTACTTTTCTTTTCTCTTCTCTTTTCTTCTCCCCTTCTCCTTCTCCTTCTCCTTCTCCTCCTCCTCTTCCTTCTCTTTTTCTTCCTCCTCTCTCTCTCTCTCTCTCGCTCGCTCGCTATCTCTTTCTCTCCTTTTCCTTTCCATGTCACAAATGAGGTCCCAGTAAGTTACAGACTACCTAGATGGGTTCATACTAAGCCAACAGAGATAGTCATGTAGGAAGGAGAAAATTTTGTTGCTGTGTTGAAATTTTGTCATGTATGATCTCATATTTGTGAGCTGCACAGAGAGTATAAACAGCAACCAACTGAGTAAATAAGCAAACACGTTTCTGGCCTCTGTTATAGTCCTCTAATGGGTTAAGAAATTTAAAAAAAATACCTATCACCAAGTTGAGCCCATCAGCATTTAAAACACTCCCGCAGATTATAAATATAAATCGTGAATTTGGACCATGGCCCTCGGGCATCCACAGAAGAGATTTCAAGCCTCAGCACTTCTTTTAACCTGATTGAAACCATATTGTCCATGAAATTCTCCATCCTCCCCACTCAAAACAAAACAACAAAAAGCTTATTTTCTTCTGTGGTGTTTTTATGACCAGTTAGCTAACCAATTCATTCATTCGCATAAGGGATTACATTAGAGAATTTAAATGTAAAATTTTTATAGGCACGAAACCTTAGCAAGCCAAGATTAATCATAGTTCAGTCACTTGTGAAGAACAAAGCTTTCATTGCCTCTGACCAGTAAAACTGCTTTGTCCTCAGAGAGGCTATGCTACTAGAATTATGAAAGAACATTATTCAAAAGCACAGGCTACCTCTTAGGCAGATAATTATCTGTGGATTCATGGCAATAGCTGGGCAGCAAGGAGCAAGTGTTCAAATTCATTCTTCAGGGATTTACATTTCATACTGAGGACTTAGAACAACCCACCATTACTTAAGACAGGGAAAATATCAGACCTAATAGTGTCTAAAATGTTCAGATGTATGGAAATATAAACCCTAATGTATCATCACCTTCTAAACTGCAAGTACTTGCAAGGACTCTACCCTTTCTCTACTAGCACTACCTCCTGCTGCCCTTTATCAACCCCCTGGCAATTTAGGAAGGGCAACCAAGCTGTGCTGAGACAACAGTGCCTCCAGGTGGTCGCCAGATTAAATTATCTGAGGCAGGTTTCGCAGAATTAGCCTGTTCGTTTACAAGCCATTCGTTTGTACTCCTTATGCCTGCTTTGTCTCATGCCGCCCTCTACTCCCTAGACCTCAAGGATTCTCCAGGTGAGTATCAGGAAGAACAGGGATGTAAAGGTAAGGGGAACATTTACAAACTGGAAGAGTAAGGAGTAACTTTTCCCAATAAGACACATCCTTGTGCAAATCTAATGCATTCCTTGTGGGGAGGGACACTGCATCACTGTGTGCTACTCATAGAAGAAATCTCAAAAATGCAAAGTCGAAAACTGTAGTCTGCTCCTAGGTAATGTCCAACTCTAACCTCTTTATTATTTCACCTTGTCTTGTCCTTGGAGGGTTACAGAGTTAGTATCACATGCCTGCAGATGGAAAAAGATTCACATGCATGATTCTTTGACTTCTATTCACCAACCATCAGTGCCATACACCCCATTACAGACAAATCTCATATATACCTTAATGCTCCCCCTCACAAAGGTCTACGCACTTATAGCACACTATCTCAAAGGTTATAAATCTATCTAAGGTAAAAAGATAGGGGGCTGGTAGCTACAATTTCAGTTTAAGTAGAAAAGGGGGCTCCTTCTGGGAGAAAGAAAAATCTGGTGATTCGTGGTTTGACGTCACCTAGATCTGTTTATAAAGAAACTTGGGTTATCTCCATGGACAGTCCTTTCTATAAAGGACAAAAAGGCAAGTAAACAAGTGTGCCCCCATCTCTACCACCTGATTCTGAGGCACAAGTGATTCTATATTGAGTCAGTCATTAAAATGTGCCATGCCACCAGCACCCCTTAGATTCTCTCTGAGTCATGAAGAAAAACAGGGATTCCAAAAATAACTGAGATACTTTTCAAACAAACATCTCTGTAAAACGTTAGGGTAACAAGTAATTCTGTTATAGCATCTACACTGCAAGCAAT
Organism: Zapus hudsonius; assembly: GCA_004024765.1. Lineage (NCBI taxonomy): Eukaryota > Metazoa > Chordata > Mammalia > Rodentia > Dipodidae > Zapus > Zapus hudsonius. Next base: position 112,466 of record PVHP010000838.1, on the reverse strand, counting down.
GTAGCTTTCACATACCAAGATCCTCAGACAGTCAGACAGGAGTAGGGTCTGGCTATTACAGTACTTTACAATTGAGTGATAAATCCAGAAGAATACTAGTATCTTCAAGGTGTACTCTCCCCACCCATGCCCAAGGAAGACACCAAAGCTGATGACATGCATTATTGACACAATCACAAAAGAGAACTCTGAGCTGTAAGTTCATAGTGAGTATAAACATATTAGCCACCCTCCAGCCCCATCCAGGGCATTGCAGTCATCAGAAAGCATGACTCTGAGAGGAAAGAAAGACCTTACATTTCAGGAGAGGATAAGAACCAGAGAAATATGGTTTGTGTGGGGCTAACTAATGTGAACATCTGGGAAAGTTTCCCCTAAGTGTAAGAATTTCTGTCATAATGTTTTTGGATCTACAAGTAAATGGCATACATGTAACTTCTACTCAAACATCTTCAAGAGTTTTAAAATTAAATCACTTAAAGACAAGGTCTTGTCTCAAATTCTCATACTTCAAAATCTCTCTTAAATAGAAAATGGAACATTAATGTCTTTATTTCCCCTTCTTCCCTCTTTCATTCTCCGCCAGCCATATAAAGAGATAGTTCATATACCGAGCATATTAGCAGTACACTGAAGAATTCCTGAGACATCTTCAATTTCCTCTTTGTTGGAATGGTCTGCATAGGAGTATCTGTTAGAGATATTGTGGAAATTCTTTTCTGCATCCCTATAACTAAGAAGAAAACAAAATTAGCATATGGAAAAAAGCTTAAAACATTTTCAAATGTACATGTCCACAACTGCATGCAGTCTATGCTTTCAGGGTAATCACACATTAACTGATTCTTTGAACACAATTCTGTATCAACCCACCTTTCCAAACCGCATTAGCAGTGCAGGCCTAAACCTAGAGGTAATCATTACTAAGAAGGTAGCTTATGGAAAAGAAAATAGATGACAAGAACACACACACACACACACACACACACACACACATTGCCGCTGGTAATGTTTCTATAAAGAAGGTACCTAGAGAAATAAGAGAATTTTAATGATATTATTTTGGTACATTGGCTCTCAAGTATTGAAAATCTATCACAGTGGAAAAGGCAGAAGTGTAGCATATGGAACACAAATAAAGACAGCAATTTGGGAGTCTGGCAGAATTTGAGTCATGATTTTACCATTTTCTAGATATATATACACATTTTCTATATGTGAGACCATCTGCAGGTAACTTTCAGTGTAACTTTCCTCCCATTACATTGCTGAGACCTCCTAGACTGCCTGTGAACACTAAGTGACACAATGCCAGAGGCTCCCTGGAACTTTTCTCAGTTGTTTCTAAATGGAGAAGGTCTGAGGACAATGACAGTTCAATGCTTGACATTCCAAAAGACAAGAGGACCAGAATTCTCTTTCAGGATGATGGTGACTAAGTGGCCTCTGCCACCTTACCAACTCACAGAAACAAAGCAGCAGAAAGCACCCCAAAGGAAATCCTACAAAGAGGGAATTTCTGCTCTGGAAAGAGGGTAATGTACTTTCTTCTCCCTTGAGATAAAGAGGGAACAGAAGTGATCCAAGCAGAAGTCCAGTTGGTAGAAATTGGGGGTTAGGGAGTGGAGTATCTCATCATCTCCTCCACGCTTGACTGTGTACAGGAAGATTCTGGAAAGAGTAGTCAACAAGAAAAAAATAATAAAGCAAAATTGGGAGTAATCCTTAGCTCAGCACTGGGCCAAGCAACACCAGTTTCCTATGGTTTAGGGAGATGGCACTAAACACAGGCTATGCAGTCATCCTGCACATTTCCCAGCCATCAGCAGGGATCCCAGCAACAAGACTGTGGAATGCAGCCTTCTGCGCAGGAACTGGGGCATCTTAGGGAGCTCACACCTGCACCCCACTGAGGACATCACAGTCAGGGCAGAGCTGGTATAACCACCAGAGAAAGCAAAAAGCCTTCTCTGGTTTCCATCCCGTTATGGCCTCACACAGCAGAGAGAAAGAACCAGAAAAGAGTGGCTTGGAGAAGACAAATGCAAATCCCCAATACACTTTCTGCACAACATTCCAAGTTCTCTGGCTTACCTAGAGGGGAGAAAAGAGATTGGATATGAGACTGTAAATTTATATTATCCTGCACCGAGCTTTATAAACCTTAAAAGTACTTAGAAGCAAAGAAATCTGTCCAGACGAGTATCAAAGGGGATTCATCCTCGCAGATTTGAAGTACTTGTTTGCACACCTCACTTATTCAGAGTCTGATGAGCCAGCTAAGCAAAATGTGCTTATGGACAGATTCTCCAATACAAGACTCACTCCACGAGAGAAGAACACAGATGTTATAACCAGATAATTCATTAACTAAACCATGCCTGTCTCCTATGACCCCTTCCGCTTCTCAATATTCTTTCCACCCTACATTGCCCATAACCTGAACACATCCCCTAGAAGCTTGAGCTAAACAACAACTAATATGAATGTGGACACTCATCACCTCTTTACTCATCTTAGGTGAAGAGAACACTGTGCCACACACATAAGAGGGTGTCCAAGGTATAATCAAAACATGCCAAAAATTCATCTAGCAAATGGCATGGAACATACATGGGGGGCTATGTAAATAAATTAGTATAGTCTAAGCCATAAAGTATGTCCGTGTGCTAGAACTAAAATTTTTATGAGTGTAATGGACACTGGAGCTAATCTCAGACCTTATTTTCATACCCTTCTCTGTACATAATTTGCTCTTTTGTTATAAAGATCTGTGCACATATTTGTAGGTTATAATTAATTCACTCGCTACCTCCCCCCAAAAATCATTCCCTCCCATGTGACAAGCATATATAAAAAATTACATGGATATAGAAGTAAGTATGCATGGTAAATAAGAAACTAAACAAGATAGTATCAGCTAATGATAACCAGCATGAAAAGAAATCATAACACAAAATGACTGGGTTAGAGACTAATGTAGGAGATGGATGGCTATTTTAAATTTAAACTGAGATCTCAAAGGAGATCTTTAAAAAGAAATGATATTTGATCAAAGACCTGAATGTATCAAAAGAAAGTATCATGCAGACATCTTGGAACAGAACATTCAAGGAAATGAAACAATACTGTGCAAAGGCTCTTGGTATAATTGAGAAACCAACAAAAAGCTGTAATGGAAGGAGAATTGGTACTGGGGAAAAGGGATGGAGGTAGAGAGGTAAATAGAGGCCAGATATCATTCACATCGTATTCTCTCATAGCAGACAATGGTGTGGTTTAAAGAAGGAGCCTCAGACACTGACCCCTGAACTTGTCATAAATACTAGTTCTTGGCTCTAGACTCACACTTACGGAATCAGCAACTTTGGAGGTAGAGGTGATCATCTTGGTGGTCAGCTTTTCTGACTTGAGAGTCACCTAGATAATTGGTAAAGCACACTTCTGGGAGTGTCTATAAAGATGTTTCCTGAGATTATTGACATGTATTATCAGTGAAATGAATTGAGAAAGGAAAACCACCCTGAGTATGGTGACATTGTCAGTAGGCTTGGAGCCATGGATGCAACAAATGCCAAAGAGAGAAACAGGAGCTTCTTTGCACGCTCAGTTCTTAAACAATTGAGATTTTTGCTGCTGCCATTGCCTCTGGAACATCAGGCTCCATATTCTACTGCCTCTGAGTCCAGATTTGCACTAGAGACTCTCAAGGGCTGTACAAGCCTTCAGTCTCACACTAGGGACTTCACTAGTCTCTCTTGTTCAGAGCCTCCCAGCTTTGGTACCTAGACATTGTGGGACTACTCAGCCTCTGATGATACAGGCCAATCTCATAAATCCTCTTTGGGGTGTGTGTGTGTGTGTGTGTGTGTGTGTGTGTGTGTGTGTGTGTGTGTACTTACAAGATGATTTTGGTACAAATTAAAATTTGAAAACCAATATAGCCTCAAGTAAGAAAGTCAGCCTCAATGAGTTGTTGAGCCCTCAAGGCTCCCAAAACACTAAACCATTACCAAGGCTCTTTGTTGCCCATCAGAACTAAATAGTAAGATCCTATTCGTGAAGATCCCACACATGCTCTGGGTGCAGAACACTGAGAAATCACCTGGAGCTGAGCTCGATGCTTCCTGGCCGCTGATTGGCTCAGTGCTATAAGGTGCTACATACTGGCCACAAGAATAGAAAAATCATCTGCAGTTTTACTTAGCAGTGAACCTGGGAGCTACACAAATGACCATCAGGCAAGATGTAGCCACTGGTATAATGGTGGCAGGAGTTTTAGGGTTAACCTACTGTTCTCTGATTGGATTTGAGGCCTGCTCCTCATTGGGGGAAAGGGGGGAAAATTCATGCCTTATACTGTAAATCTACTCAAAAGCCTATGGTTGAGATGGTAATAGGCCATAGAATGGAAGATACTACTGGCTAACTGTATATGTTGTGATCACCAAACTCTCTAAATATTTGTGTTTATTCCTATACAATATTGCTGCCATTATCTTAGGTGAGAAAAGCTTTTTGCAGTTAATTTGACTAGTGACTATTTGGGGGAGACTCAAAACTCATCAGAGTGCTGAGAATAAGTGATTGTTGAATGCTCAGCACTAAATAAGATGTCTGTGTCATCCACTCCAAGACTCACAGAACACTGCAGAAGAGAGATGCAGAGAGAATGTAAGAGCCAGAGGATGGAGATGCGTGCTTTTGAACACAGTTTTCCAGATATGGAGTGGCCATTGCATTCATGACTTCCCAGTGACTGTCATTATCTGCACAATACTGGAGCCATCAACCTCCTCATTATAGGTGGTCCAGGAGGACATGAAGTCTCTATTTATCCCTGAGGCTTGTTGGAAGCTAGTGTCTGATTGGGGAACTGAGAGACACTGACTTTAGGGGTGTGGCCTCTAGTAAATTAGATATGCTCTGGTAAATAATCCCCCACCCATGTTCATGCCAGGCACACAAATTAAACTCAATGGGACAGACCAACACAGCCACACAGAAAAAAGACATCAAAGTACAAGAAGGACATTTGGGCAAAAGAGGTTCATTAGAAGCAAAACAAGGAGGGGAAAACAAAAGAAAGCAATGGGAGGGGATTATGTTCATAAAATATTATTTATATTTGTAAAATTGTCAATAAAAATAAAATTAATACAAATAAAGAAATATGTTCTAGTCTATTTTTAAAATAATTTTTCAGTGGTTAAAAACCCAGACCAGGAATAGAAAGCCAGAAAAATCTCATCAGAATTTCTTAAATAGAGATAATAATGACAGCAGAGAGAAAGAGTGATTTATCACATAGCATGAATAAATTATTTTAATACACTTTACCAATGATCTCTAAGAATGAATAAATAAATAATAAATGAGATTCTGGATAAATTAAGAGCTAGAATAACTGTTTAAAGGTAAAGTGGCTGAGACAGTGAGGCTGTCTTATCAAAAACAAGAGTCTATATCATCTTCTCCCTCCAAGTCTTCAAGATGCTTTGAACCAATATACCCCATGTTAGCTCTAGGCCTCAGAAGAGCTCTGATAAAGAAGCATGGCTGAGGGCAGAGTTTTAGAGGAAGGAAAGGAAGGCTGGGAAAGTGAGTGGTAGGAAATTTAAAAGCAAATTATTACATTAAGAAATTTAAAAGCAAAAGGCTACTATGCACTCTACCATCTGTCCTGATTCAGCACCTCAATCCAAGGCAGCTTAACACTGAATTACTTCAAGACAAGCTCAAGGAAAGCTCGATTTCAGAAATTAGGAAAGGCATTTTCTTCCTAAAGTATGGTAAGCAGGATGCAAAATAATGCTTATCAGCACTTAATCTCCATTGCCTAAAATCCTCTATATCTACCAGAAACCCATTCCTTTCCACAGTTAATTTTTTTATACCCTACATTGTGTTTCTTAAAAGGAACACATAGGTGTGACTACACCTTAGTCCCCTTGTTGGGTAGGAGCTGCTTGCCGTTTTCAGTTTTGTAAAGAGAAATAAAGAGCAGAACGTTGGACCCTGAATGCTGAAGGATGGAGGTGAGAAATGAAGCTATATAATGAAGGAATCAAAAGGATGACAAAATCAAAAAAGGAAAGCCAAGATCACAGCCCATCAACTCCTTCTCTGTCCATCAGCAAGAGGTAAAGTGAAGGTAATAAGCAAAGGCACTTGAATCCTCAGTTAGCTGACAGCCAAGCAAAGGTAGGTTGATGGCTGTAACTGAGTCAAGTTAGACATCCCTTTGTTAGAGTCAAATTGCCTATATATTTTTAGGAGAAGACCATTTAAGACATAAAAAAAAGAGCCACCACAGACCATGTATACATAAAGAAGAAAGTTGAAGCATTACATAAAGGAGAACTCCATGCTACTAATGACCAAAGGCTGTCCTGTTGATTACCACAATGTGCTTTGGCTATCTGTTCTGATCATGTCTTGAGTCCCATTTCAATGTGTCCTGAAGACAGTTCAGTCCACAAATCAGAATGTTACATCAGTTATTTGATTTTAAAGCAAAGAGAACATTCATTCTAGAAAATGATATGCATTTAAGGACTAAGAAGAAAAAGAAGAGGAAGAGGAGAAGGAGGAAGGGGAAGAGGAGGAGGAGGAAGAGGAGAAGGAGAAGAAGAAGAAAGAAGATGAGGTGGGGGGAGGGAGAAGAAAAAGGAAGAGGAACAAACTGCTAACCACAAATGGTAAGTTGTTCTAGGAATATTAACTAATTTAATCCATACACCATACTTTGAAAGGAGCAAACTCAACGACAGTGATTAAGTTTTATTTTAGAATGTGTGAGAAAGGATTAATTTGACATTCTTTAGCTCCATTAGGATAAACCATTTTAAATCATTAATGGCCTCAAACTAAAAGCCATCTCATGAGTTTAAATAATATGTTTTTCCTAGTACAGCACTCTTGAGGATTAGTGTGACAAAGTTTCAAAGCAATTCCCTTTGAAGTGACAATTAACATAATCATCGAGCACTTAAAGTATATGGCATTGTTACTAGGTACTGAAATTTTTTTTCCATTCTTTTTCTTCCCTTGTATGTTTTTCTTAAAAAGCACATTTTATCTTAGTTGCCAAAAATATATTCTTGATCCCCATGGCAATGACCATAATGTGAAATAATTTCTGATGGTATTTCACCAACCCCCAAGGTTTGAATCTTGACACCTCACAAAAATAAATCATTGTGGCACATAGAGAATATTAACAAGGTGAATTTAAACATGACATTGCCTCTAATGTCAATGGATTTAATCTAAAATGCTAGATAAAATACAAGAACCTTTGACTTTTTAATTGGCCAAACTGCCTTCTTCTATAACCAAAGGTGCATCTGATTATTTTTTTGGAAGTTTTCTGTTTATAAGGTACTTTCATTGGAATTCTCTCATTTTAACATATATCTATTTTTATTTAAATATTAAGATCATAATTAATAAGTGTTTTTATCATCATTTCTGTGTGCTAGTGAGGTCTGGAATTGCTACCTTTTGATATTAGGTTTGCTGACTTCACGCAATATCAAAAACATTTCAAAAAAATAGGAGCTAAAAGAAAAATATGCAGCATCATATGCATAAACCCTATGTAAGGCGTGTCAAATTCCAAAGCCTTCAAGTTGGTATCAATACACCTTATCCTAGGGTTAAGGCAAAACTGTGAGATTCATTCATACAACAAGTGATTATGAACATGAGAAGGAAAGAATGAAGGATGAGGAGTGATATCAAAAGCAAATTTCATTTCTTTGTTTAAAAGAATTATGTACAAATAAACCAAAGGGAGTCACTGTGAGGTCCTGTCACTGGTCCCCAACGCACACTTTCGGAAACAGCCTCTATGAGGCAAGGGTGACCTGGAGGCACAGGAGGCAGCAGACTCAACAGCTGCACTTGAAATACTACTTTTAATTTGTCCCCGTCATAAACTCAAATCCATTTTCTACTCACCCAATAACTTGATGCTCGTAATACTGCAGTGTCCTCTTGAGAGTCTGCTGTATCGTCTGAGGCTGTGGATTAGCAACAATAATAAAATGTTACTATCACATCTGTGTCATTCCATTCTAAGTATGGTAGGCAAAAAAAATGAAGCTTCTCATTTATCTCATTAGAGTTTCTACTTTACAATATTAACACATTTTAAAGTGAGCTATGTGCTTTTCTCAGAGTAACTGAATGAGGCAGGCAGCAAGTGCCCAGTTTCCCAATTTCAAACATATAATATCCTGGCCTTTTTTCCTACTCTTTTGACTTACCAGCTTTTAAATTCAATAAGGCTGTAGTGGAGGCCTTGGGAGCAATGGGAAGGGGGTACAGTTCTTCCATCTCATGTGACCAACTAAGAGTGTATGTCTTCATATTTTCTTTCATGCTTTAACAAGTCTTTCACAGGTAGTCTAGCAAGCAGCAGTAAATTGAATTAAAATAGCTTTATAATGAGAGATTTTTTTTTTGTAATCTGAAATAGCCTTTTTGTTTTCTATTAGTACTGTATCTGGAGACTAATAGAACAGCTAGGGTGGGAATGGAGGAAGATGGGCCACAGCCCCAGAGCCAACATTTCAAGTAGCAGTCAGCCTAGCATCCTCTGAGCCCTAAGAGATTTCAAGCAGAGGATCTTTCTAATGTCTTGTAGAAGAGCCACAAATGCTCTGAACAACCTCACCCCACAAAAAAAGAAAAATAAGCAAAATGGGATACATAGCAAATATTTACACAGCTCATGACATAATTTTATCATCCTCTTGTCCCTATAATAAGCCAAGAGAGTTTCATAATACTAGAACAAGCAACTATTCTCAGACTTATTCAGACATCAGAGCTGAAACTTTGGAGTTCCAGAATTAGGAGTGCATGGGAGAGAAAGGTCCCAGAACATAGATTTGATTATGATGTCATGTTAACAATCAAATTCTCAGTTGCAAGTGAGTGCATTTTTAAGACAATAAAAATCTAGTCAGGATGATCAGATGGCTCAGTAGATGAAGCAGCCGTCATGAAAGAATGTGGATTTGAACTTGGATTCTGACAACCACATAAAGCCAGACACAGTATTTGCCATGGCAAGATTGAAGGTGGAGGCAAGAGAATTCACAGAAGCTCCCAGGCCAGCCAGCATGACACACCATGGTAAACAAGAGACCTTCTCATGGTGGAAGAGAAGAGATTGTTCTCTGACCTTCACTATGTCGTGAGCATGCAACACACACACACACACACACACACACACACACACACACACACACATGCGCACACACAGTTAAATACGAAACTTATTACCAATCAATCTGGAAACAAATGCTTAGTAAAATGCTGGTCCATTAGAACCAAGGATGGGCATTGGTAAAATACGACTAGAGAGCATATCCTTCAAGACTGGAGGTAGTGTTACAGTTTGGCAAACCCATGGGCTATTACTACTTAGTGATATAAACCTGGTATATCTGGAAAAGTAATATGTAGAAAATGTAGATAAGGCCCAGCCCAGTGCTAGTACCTAAGGAGTTAATAAATGTCCATTTCTAACCCCTAATCCTTAAAGACATATATCTCAAAGTAGATCCAAGAGGTCTAATTTAATTCTTATTTAGGCCAGTCCATGCTTATCTTTGTATAAAACATCTCATACAAATCTGATAGACTTCTACCTAATACCTTTCAAACCTCGAACATCTCCCTTTGTAGGAAATGGTCATTTCAAAGAAAGAGGAAACTGAGTTTAAATTAAATCATGGATACCCCCTGAAATTTACTCTGCACTGCCAGGTAGGAGGACCCTGTCATAGCACAAATCTAAGGCCTCACATCTTCATCTTGGCTGAGCCAATCAACACATTAATTTTAGGAAGAATCAGCCTCCGAGCATTCAGAGGGAAAGTACAGAGCAATTTCTCTTCAGTGGCTGCCCTTCACTGATATCAAATTTAAAAGACGAAGAAAATGAAATCCCTAACCAGTACAGGTGTTTCTTTAATCAGGAGATAATCAAAGCAGAATACATGGATTCTACCTAAAATAATAAAACATTGTTCCTGAGCTAACAGGCAGTGGAGCTGTTGATAAATCTAAGAAGAATGAAGTTGACACAGTGGTTATAGTACACAGGAAATGTGTGCTCTCACAGCCCGAGATATGGGTAATTTCAACCCAAACATTATCGGTCACTAGCTTATCCCCCTGGGATCCAGGCCTCCTGCAATGGCTTGGTAGTTTCTCAGCAAAGATAACTTTCCCTTTGGCAATATGCCCCTAAAGCAGTGAAAATCCAAAAAGGAATTGTCCTCCCAATAACCTTTGGTCACAAAACATAAAATAGAAAGCAACAATGAGTATATCCAGGGCTAAGACCAAGTATTACCTCATTTGTACAAAAGAACATTTTTCCTATACTACGAATTTCCTACTCATAAAAAGCACGTTTGTTCAGCTTTTTAAAGAGCTTTTTAAAGAGCTACCTTATGTTCCTGCATGAAACAATTACTTCCACACTCAGTAGGAATTATGTTTATAGTTTACAAATATATTAAAAAGAATGTTCTCTGGGCATAACCAACAAAGACTCAAGGAGGTATAGCATTTATTCACTTCCTTTTTTTGGCCTCAGCCATATTCCAGTGGCCTAAATATTAAGAAGAAATACTAGGCTCTATTTTTTTTTATTTTTTAAAATATTTTATTTATTCATTTTTCAAGCAGAGAAATACAGAGAGAGAGAGAGAGAAAGAGAGAGAGAGAGAGAGAGAGAGAACACCAGGCACCAGGGCCACCACCTTGTGGGTCTGGTGTATGTGGGTACTGGGGAATTGAACCCAGGTCCTTAGGCACTGGAAGCAAGTATAGGCTCTATTTAGGTTTATTCAGGCCCAGTACTGAACAAAAATCATGAACTGAAGACCTGCCAAAGGACCTCTTATAGAGGTGACTTTAATCTTTTGAGAAGGCCTTGCTTCTTCATCTAATTTCTCTAAGTACTCCTGTGTGCTAGAGATAGGGGCCTGTACAGACAGTAGGAAAAACAAGATCCAGTCTTTCTATAGTTCTCCTTTTAGAACACAGCTTCTCAGCTGTCTCCTACTATAGAGAATTGTCCAAGCTTCCAGTTCCTCTTATGTATATCCATCCTTTCCTTTAAAATGCAATTTAGAAAGATAATTGGGGAAGGAGGCTTTGAAGTAAAATTGAGTCAAAATCAGACTCTGTGGCCTCCTAGCAAGAGCAAATATTTAGCTTAACCAGTATGAAGTATCTTTGCTCAAGTGATCATAATTTTCATGGAAATTAGATGAAATAAAGCAACGGCTGTGGCACATAGTAAGCATATAATTAATGATGATAGTGATGGCTGTGACAAGAAAACCATAGTCCCTAGGCAACAATCTCAAAATCTGGTAAAAGGCCACAGTTTTATATTAGAAGGCCCACCCAAAAAGTATACTAGGTTGAGATCCTCATTGCCAAGTAAATAAATATAAATAAATAAATAAATAGAATCACCACTACTTCTAATAAGTTGGTAGCAATTCAAGTAAATTAAATGAAAAACAGGAAAATGGAAATATTTCCAATGTAACATTAAGATTAATCCAGGATGGTGGTGACATAAAGCAGAAGATCTTAAAACTAAAACCAAAGGTAGCTCTAGCACAACCAGTGACTAGTCCATTATAGCTAAGATCAATACCTGTGCCACTGTACCTTCCAACTAATAAGAAGCGCTCATCCGCTGGTGTCATTGGGCAGAAAGAATGTACAGTGGGAGAGCTCTGTAACCTAATTATTTTGTAGCCCTAAACTGGAGGATCTAGGAGACACAAGTGTGAAGGGAGATAGGAGAACCGAGACTGTTTCTATCATCAAAAGCATTCAGAGGGCACTCACTGTTTTCTCTCTGCTTCCTCCTTAGATACAGATGGGGATCTCTGATCGTCCCAAACCAGCACCCAAGGGTGTGGACAGACTATCAGCTGGATAAAGAAAGCAGACATCCTTTCCCTGAACAAGTACTTCCAGGAGCTCAAGCAGAGAGTATCCAGAAGCTCCCCTCACGTGACAAGAACCACGTTCACTACTCTGATGAAGAGCATCCCTCCACTTGGCCTGCAGTGACTGACTTCACACACCACATGCTTACAAAAGGTCATGGGATCTAAACAGCCAGTCCTGAAACTGTCCCAGCAGAGCAAGAGATATGATCCCTGAGGAGTGGGTGGGCGCAGTTCCAGCAGCTGGCCCTACAAGCTCCGACAGCCCTGCTAGGGCTCCCACACAGCCCTTGCTCTGGATATCCAAGCCAGATGGTGCGGGGATCAGGCAGGCAGCAGAGTCCGTGTGTGTGTGTGTGTGTGTGTGTGTGTGTGTGTGTGTGTGTGTGTGTGTGTGTGTGTGTGACTTACACAGGGAAACAGTGAAACCCAATTGTCATGTACAAACTACATGCTCATCTCAGTGTGCAGAGATGAGGAGGAGGAGGCTGGGGAGGTTAGTGCCAAAAGATCATAGAGCTAGTAACAGGCTCCCAAGTGTGTCCTTTTTCCCCTGGATGCTCTGGACAATTCCCCTCTAACATTTATGTTCAGTTTTTCTCTACTCCTGTTTCATACATGCAGCTTTTCAACATGCCACAAAAAAAAAGACAATTCAAAACAACAAACCTGGTTTCTGCTTAGTAACGCGCAGCCCAAGGAAGAAGAGATACAATGGAAATACCAGATCTGCCTTGAAGAAACATCTACAAATAGCTGTCCTGGTTGTTTGACTATGATAAAATTACTTACGAATGTCAGGAACAGAGCTCAATGGGTATAAACTAAATTACTAATACTGTAAGTCAGCGGTCTTCAACTGCTTACCTATTATAATCACCTGAGGAGCTTTTGACGAAAAGACCGGTGCCTGAATACTACCCCTACATCTTCTAATTTACCACTTCGGGTGGCGGGGAAAGGGAGGTTGTTTCTATTGTATAGTCAAGGCTGAATTTTTTCATTTAAGATAGACTTCGGATGAATCTTATCCAAATAAGTCATCAGTGAAGAGTTGTTTCTTTATTCAAATATGAAGATGCGCAAGTATCTGAGACATGTTCACTCATAGATACTAAATGCAGATACAGTCCCATTTAACTGTCACTAATGCCTTATAGTCCTTGTATAAACAAAGAGTTATACTACTTAAAGCATAAATGTAGAATTTTGTTTTCCATTTCTTTGTAAATTTCTCCCATAGGCATGAGTCCACATTCAGTTTGGGGCTGACATGTGCATAAAGATGCAACAGTAATGTGATTACTGTACTTGATCCCAGGCACTCCTTCAGGCCCTTACATATATTAATTCCTTTGATCCATTCATCAACATTATAAGGTGAATGTTATTATTCTCTGTGTTTTACAGATGATAGAACTGAGATACAGAGTTTAAGCCACATAAGTAAGATGGCACAAAGCCAGGATTAAAACTCGGACAATCTGGCTTCAAAATTCAAAGACATAACCTTCAACCTATACTTAACATAATGCTCAATATATTTGGCTTAGCACTTTACAGTGTGTATTTTTCATAGAAAATGTCCTAATTGCACCTTGCACTAATGTAGTGAGAAAGTCAAGTGTTGTTATCACCATTAGACTGCAAAATAATCAAAGTTAGGAAAATTGGTTGATGAGCTCAATATTACACAAAGAACATTTCCGCCTCTAGGAAAATGTCTACAATCAGAAAAAAAAAATCATTAATACAAAATTAAAGAATAAATTAATTCAAGTTAATTGATTTTTTTTCTTAATACCATACATACAACATTCCTTAAATCAAACCTGCACAGTGGGTACTATCGTTATAACTACTAATTGCAACTGGATATATTTCCCACATTGTCAATATAATTGTCATCCTATACAAAGTATGTTTGCTTTTCAAGTATTTCCCTTTTGTTACTTCACTTTAATGGTCTCTAAAAATAGCTACTGAATTTCAACTTGACAGAAAATGATGGGAAAAAATGGTAAAGAAAGCCTTAATGTAAATGCACCTCTATTTTCCCTCTCAATTTTCTCTCACCCCCCAACTCATTGCTTTCTCATCCTCTGAGCACCAGCATCTTTATGCTGCCTCTACAGTACATAATCTAAACTTCCAAAACTGGTACCCTGAAACAATTCATCATTATCTTTCTGTCATTGAAACTTCAAATCCCTGATCTTAGTTAGAACTCAGGAGCCATCCTAACTCCATTCCCTTGAAATCTTAATCCTCAATCCTTACTAAATTAAGCGATGGTGTGGATTAACTGAACCTTATAGCGGTGAGATGAACAGGTTTCTCCATGATAGCTAAATTGGCAGGGGAGGGAGACTAAAGTCCTCTTCACATCAGCACTTTCTCCAAAACACAGGAACATTTTGATTATTATTACTATTATCATTTACTTATTATACCAAATACCATGAATTAAAATAATAAAAATTCTCTTTTTTCCTATGCCTATAGACACCAATGAATAAAATTATCTGTCTGACATTATTAATAAAACCAATCAAAATAAGTCACCTCTAAACTCCATTTACTTCTTAGAGAGATGTAACTGTAGTAGTCATCAAACTTACTAAATATACTGGCATAATACTTATTTTCCCAGCCCCTGACTAAATGTGCTGCATATTAGCCAAAAAAAAGAACTGAAAATTATATATAGAACCTTGAGTCAGACCCTCTGAATTGCAAGCCCAGCTGTGTTACTGACCTTTTTATAAAATTAGAAGAAACTAAAAAATAAATCTCTTCACCTGGAAGTAAAAATCCTTGGGGGAAAATGCTTCCATTTTCCCATCTTAAAAGCACTTCAAAACAAAGTTCATAATCCTCAGCATCATTCCTAGTATAACACTGCAAAGGGAGACCCATATCACAGTCAGAACACAATGGCAATTCAAACTTCTGGTAATTAGTACCTCATTTTCTAAAAGGATAGAAACCTTTCAAGGAAGCTAGAATGCCATTTCAAGTGACCGAAACTACTAATTTCCTAAACAAAAATACTAATAACATTGTCTGTAGAGATGTTTCACCAGTTAAGGTACTTGCCTACAAAGCCTAACAACCCAGGTTTGTTTCCCCAGGACCCACATAAAGCCAGATGCACAAAGTGGCACATGCATCTGGAGTTCATCTGCAGCCACTGAAAGCCCTGGAGCTCCCATTCTCTCTGTTTGCCTCTCTTCACTCTATTTCTCTTTGCTTGCAAATAAATGAATAAAAATATTTTTAAATACTAATTACAAAATGCAACAGTTCTAAGTGTGTTAAAAGGAAAAAATGCTAAAGATGCATTATAATATATTTGGAGTTTTAGTTTCATTACTAATTGAATATCTACAAGATTTAACCCAACCTTTGCCTGTTTCCCTTGTGAACATGGATATACATTTGCATGATATTATAAGAATAGAGAATAAAGGCTAACATTATTCTAATTGGCCCATTCAAAATATGCCCTAATTAGCAAACCACAACACTGACTGTCATTATAACTATTGATTGTAACTGAATATACTTATCATATAATCAATATGATAATTAAGCCTTCCTATACAAAATATAGTTGCTTATATTACTTTATGTCAATGCGTTCTAAAAATAGCTATTGAATTTCAGTTAGATGCAAGACCTAACTACCATCAATACTAATTTAAGTTTGGATCACTTGCAGTGATCCAGATATTCAGCCCTTCTGCCTTTGTGCAAGATCACATTTAAGTCATCCAAGACTTTCTGATGTTTTCAAAGAACTCCAGAGAATAGTAACACCACCTTCAGTTTGCATAACACCTCACAGTTTAGAAATCACTTTCTTTTCTTTCATCCCATTAGCTGTTCACAGCAACCTCTGAGTCTCAGAATTAACTACCTGCATTTGACAGATGAAAACACTGAGAATCCGAAAGGCTACAGCAGGGGTTGGTCTGACTGCTGTTTGTCTCTATCCTTGGCGACAGGGCTGGAGAGAAGCACAAGGTCTTGGGTCCCCTGTGCTCATTTTCCCACAAACTGTGGCTTCCATATGTAATTTATTTGGTCATCAATAGGAAATGCTTCCAGGAGTCTAAGTGAAATTCATTTCCCTTGCTTTATCTTCTATGGGCATGAAAATGATGTCATGGCATTGTTTACCCACACTTGTAAATGCTGTTAAATGTTGTAAGCATTGCTTAAGTAGTTCTGTTATGATCGGGAACTTCTCAAGTGAGAAGATTTTAGGAGACCCAATATTGCTCAGTTTGATGAACTTATTAATTAGAAGATGAAATGTCACTGTTTTGATACCCTTTCTCAGGAAAATGGGTCATGCTATATCAAATGTCTGAAGGATGGGTGGGTCAAAGTTCCAAACTTGAAGCCTTAAACCAAACAGAAATTCACAGATGTCACAAGGCTAACAATATCTCCAAAGTGAAGTAAGGTTCTGTTATGTGGGACAAAAGTATGCAGAGTTATGAATGTTAAACATGGGACTGACATATTAATGGTCAAGTTATTTGATCCTCATACCAATTCTGCCGCAGAGGAAGAAACACTGCCCTGGTTTTGAAAATGTGACAAGCTAAGATGCAGAAAAATTTAAAACCTGGCTCAAGTCACTTAGGTAGCATCAGAATGTAATCTTTGTCTGACTGCATCCAAGCTTGCTACTTTCTCTAAGCTGAAATCATTTATTCATCTACACCAGTGCAGAGAAGGTTATGTTGAAGGGGAAATTTTTGTTTTGGGATTCAAATTTATTTTTCTGAAATACAATGTTCTTTTTAAAACATAAAATAGTGAGATTCCCAAATATTATTAAAGATTATTAAGTTAAAATATAATAAAGCTATAAAGTATTATACAAATATATGTTATAGGATCGTTCATGTAAATCTCTTGATGGTGAAATAGAAAATGTTAAATGGAATTAAATGGACCATGTCTAACATCAAGGTCTGTTGCTAGGCATGCCTCACATCACAAAGATGCCAATTAGTAAATGTTGCAAGGCTAATTAGAGCCTTTTCAGCTCATGGAGACCCTACTGGATTGCATTTGGGCCTTTTATAAGAAAAGAAATTCTAGCCTTAAAAAAACAAAACATCTTGGGGGCTGGCAAGATGGTCCAGTGGTTAAAAATGCTTAGTTTTAAAGCCTGGCAGCCTGTGTCTGAATCTCCAGTGTTCATGTAAAGCCCAAAGCATAAAGGTATGCATGCATCTGTAGTTTGCAGGAGACCCTGGCACACCCATCTCTTTTCTCATTCTCTCCCCCCTCCCCTCGCAAATAAATAAATAAACATCTTTGCAGCTTTCATTTGAAAATTAGCTATTGTTTCTAATATTGGGGAGTTACAGTGAGGGGAGTTCCCAAGAAGGATCTAGAAGTCAGGTAAGGAAAATTTCTACCTGACTACAAAATAAACACATAAAAATGAGAAGATACCTTAACATTCCTACAGGTACTAACTTAGATGATTGTACATAACGACAAATTGCAGAAAACCACTGGACAACAGATATACATCTATAAAGGTGACCAACTAAGACAGGATGGGAAAATCAAGTGAAGTTAGAGAAGACACATCATAGAGAAAAAAAGGGGGAGGATCAATTATGAACCACAGCTAAAATTATTTAGGGCCATATGCATCCTCTGTCCTATTGAGAAAGAGTAATCCTAAAGTAAAGAGCATCATTCAACCCTCATATTAAAAGGGGAGTCATATGAAAAGATTGGGAGCATTAGGTCTCAATGATAAGGTCTCCCCTATAATCAGAAAGACCCCCCAAGCTGGAGTAAATTATGGCTTGGCTCTTCAGATAACCTGAGCAGAAAGAAATGTGCTGACCATGAAAACTCTGAGTGATGAGATTCACTTCACAGTTACTGCTCATTGTAAATAAATCAATTGACATTCAGATGCCAGTTACAGTACCAAGAGCATTTTATTTATCCGGTTTAATTAGTGGCTGGGAATCTGATCACTTCAGGACACCAACAAGAGCAAGTCCCTGGAGTTTGAAACTCTTGGATGCTGTATGCCAACTCATTGGAACGCTACGCAAAGTGGCTTCACTCAGCTCCATGGCTTCCACCTCTCTACAAAGAAAAACTTAGCAAGAGTCTGAATATAATCCAGTGCAGTATTGACTATCATCTTCTAAGTACTAAGAAAAATATAAGTGGTGATAGATGAACATGATGAACAATGTTTGCTGTATACACACAATGGAGCTTTATTCAGCCATAAAAAGAACAAAATCATGGCATTTGAAGAAAAATGAAAGGAAATAGACATCTGAGATTAGCCAGAAGGAGAAAGACAGGTATAATGTGTTTTCTCTTATATGTGGACAGACAAGGAAGTAGAAGATGGCTCATTAGGGACTAGGAAGGGCACCACAGGTATGTGCAGAGACGTTATTAATGGGAAGGAAACACAATCAAAGCATCTTTTATGTACACATGAAAATGTCACAATAAAATCCACTATTAATTTGTGCAATTAATATACACTGATGATTTTTATCATTAGGGTGGTATGGCCTCTTCATTTTGGTCAAATTCCTTTTTGAGCCTCAGTTTGTTCACTTGTAAGTCCAGTTTAATAAAAATCCTAAATAATCCTTGCTCTCCCTAGTTGTCATGTTTTCTATGAATCAGAGAAATGTTTGTTTAAAGCATGCTTTAAACTATTAGCCCTACTTAAAATGTACCTTTCAGTAGCAAGGGGTTGTTCTTTAACATAATCAAAACTGTTTGTAAACCAAAATCCAAACGTCTAATACTACATTCTCATAAGTGATAAATGTACACACATTTCACTTTTCTCTATCAATGCATCTACATTGTTCCTACAAACTAAGAGCACTTAACATTTAACTATAGCTACAGAAATACCTGTGCCTTCCTGACATGCTTTCAGAAGCAACACGCCTCGATACACACTCATTGATGCCTGACAGAAACTAGTAAGGACAGATACCAGGTTTAACTTTAGGAGATCAATTTCTATCTCACTCATCCCCACTCTCCCCTAAAAAACTTGTTTTCTACCCAAACACAGTTGCTTAAAATAAATAGGTTTGCTTTTCATTAAATTTATATTATTGAAAATGTACATAACAAAATTGTTGAGACAGTTTTCCAGCACACTTTGACTAACAAAAATAAACACTACTTTATAATTTTTCTTGCCCTAAACATATTGAACAAGTATAAAACACCAGGCAAACTTTCAGAGTTTACATTGATGTGACATTGCCCTCACTTTTATTAGTCACTCTGGAAGAGCAAGACAATAAAATCTGTTCTATAGAAAAGCAAAACAATAAAATTTGCATTGTCAAGTTTTTAAGATCTTTTCAGATGAGCATGTCTTAATTCCATTTGTAGATCACATTAAGTGACTTTCGTAATTCATGGTCAAAACTTGTTGGTCTGATCTTATTTTAGATACATATTTGGTACATTTATATATTATAGTTATACAATAATGAAAGTTTTTATTGATTTATTTTTGTCTGATTTCTGAGTTTTTATTATTAATTAGAAATTCATGTGTTGGTCCTATTCCCCTTGTATTATCCTATTGTATCCTCTCTCCACCCCCATTCCACTGAGGGCCCTTCTTACCACTGGTATTCATCATAGAGTTATGGGTTATGAATGCAGGGGGAAAATATCTAAGGATACTCCTTCGACCCTGTGGCTCTTACAATCTTTCTGCCCCTTCTTCCACAATGTTCTTTGAGCCTTGGCAGGTGTGCTATAAGCTCTCAGCAACATTTGGATTTCTGCTTTGATATGCTTTGAAATGTCCTCGGTTGTTCACTTACATTTGAAAGTATCTTGCAAGTATGTGTTCCTTGAAAAATTAATATGTTGGGTAATGTAGTAAATGCTTTTTTTCAATTACATGATGTCTAATGTGAATGATAATTTTTGTCATTACAATTGTCAGCAATGATGGGGTTGATTGATGATGCACTTTATCCCTATAATCAATATGGTTAAGATCTAAATTGCCTAGACTATCTTAGTAGATAAGAGAGAAAAGATTATGGTAGAAAATTACATTTACAACTTAATTTAATGCTTTATTCACTCCATCTTCCTTCCCCCCCCACCCCAAGTCTCAAGCTAAAGAAGAAAATTATTAGACAACACCTTCCCCAATTTCATACCAACAGCTCCTGGTGACAAGTGACAGATAAGTCCCATCTCTCAACCCAAAAAAGTTGAGTATGGACTTTACAATTATACTCTTTTTTGTATTAAGCCACATTTATCATGGTACTTTATTTGTCTAGCTGAAAAGGAAGAAATTCACTCATTGTGCAAGAGAATAAAAATGGTTGCTTCCTCGTAATTTTTTTTGAAAAAAGCTAATTTGAGCAAGACAAGAAGCGCCCATTTGTGCAATAGTGGTGCCCAACCTAGGTGTGTAATCAACAGCTGACTAATTGGCTATGAGATCCACTCAGAGGCAGAGAACCCCTGACTGGTAATGGGACCCAAGGCAACCTTGAATGGGGACTAAGAACCCCATCTACGTGGGAAAGTTTTCACTAACCATAGGTCCTCAGAAAGGCTATACCCTCCAAATGCTCACCAACCTAGCAATATTTGTCTCAATTGACCATTAATAATCTCACTCTCTGCTGGAGACTCTGTATTTTTCAGAAAGCAACGAGAACCGGGGACAACCGAACTCCACCAAAGGGACATGACTTGACAGGGGACACCCAAGCAGGAGACCATTCACCTCAAACTCACCATTTAGAGCCCTAACGCAACCTCTAAGGAAGTGAGATGGCGAGCAAAAGAGCTATTCCCACAGCAAGGCAGATAACCTGGGGAAGGACAATGGTGAGAGGCACCAAGGGTGCCCAAAATTGTCCAAAATACAAATTAACAGACTCTTAAAAAATCTAATAACTATGCAAAATATAAGCTCATCCACTATGACTCAGGGAAGTTTGCAGCAGAGGGGGTGGAAAGAATGTAAGAGTCATGGGGGGGGAAGAATAATTAATGCATAAGAGAGAATGTCATCATGGATTCAATGGCGTTATCTAAGAACCTATGATACTGAGCATATTGTTGTGTTAATATATATAATGTTAAGCCAATAAAAACGTTTAAAAAAGGAGGCAAATGGGGACACATTCACAAGATTTGATCATACAATGTATATACTTATTCATAATAAAGATATAAAAATCAAAAAAAGCTAATTTGGCCACAATTATACTCTTAAAGAAAAAAAATTGATTCAGAACAAGGGGAAGGATTGATTTTCTTTGAAATATGTTCCTCATGACAATAATTTAACACAAAAGAAAACTTTATAGCTTGCAAACACCATCAGGTCCACAAAACATTTATTGATCATGACATTCAGGAGAAACAATAAATCTCTCTTCTCCACCATCAACTATGCAAGCTCCCTGACATCTGTCTGAATTCAAAAGGAATTAGAATAGTCTATAGCTAAGATTTACTCCTTCCCTCATTCTCTGATACATTACAGCCCGATCTCATATTATCACACTCTACAAGAAATGCTTTGAGAGGCTAACATTTTTGTTAAGAAATAAGATTTTTTTATTACTGGTGACAATTTTTTTTATAAAAGACACAGGGAAAGTAAACGTGTCTACTCTATGAATTATAGTGAATGGTGTTTTTTGCTCAAATCTATAACAAGCACTTCTCTTCGGCCCAGTATAATCAATACTAGATTGATACACAGATCGATGGCTATTCAAATATGCTATTAAAAAGGCCAGGGTTTTAAGTGTAAATGCTATGCCAAGGACACAATCTGTAAACATCCCTGTAACCTTTCCTTTCTGGAAACTAAATAAATAAGTTCCACAATCAAAAATATATTTGATAAGGCATTCAAAATTGATATGTCATTTATTCACAAATTAACAAATCACACAGGGAAAAAGTGAAGATATAAGAAAGCTACCAAACCAGGCACTAGGAGAATCTGGTCAACAGATTTCTTTGAGATACATTTTTATTCTACTGAAGCCTCCAGAATCCCACTAAATGAAGATGACAGACCCCTTGCTGGCACAGTAACAGGTACTCCCTACATTTGCTGTTGGTGTAATATGATTGTTTTCTTTTAAAAGTTCCTCTTTATCCCTTGGGAAGACATCATACAAGAAAAAGGATCGAAGAAAGATAAAACGTTGCTGAATTCCATTCCAGAAAGGTTTGTGACAGAATCACAGGCAAATATATGGGGCAATTTGTATTTCCCATCTGTAATTGAGATATCTCAGAAAAAAATGACATATATATTTATAATGTATAAAGAATTTACTGTTTCTTACCAGTATATAAATTGAGTGGTATGACATATTATAAGCATATTCAAGGAAAACATAATACTCAAAAAAAGCATCATTTATTCCATAGATTTGTGTCCTGGCTCAAAACACAAAAAAAATTGAGAATGAATGGTAAGAATACAATAAGTGGAAAAAATAATGACAAAGCATAATAATATAATATTTATATATTCTCAATCTACACTGGCTTCCCTGTTATTGATTTCATTATTAAGTACAATTATATTTATTATTTCTTCCAACATTTGTTTGGTGTTCTTAAACATATTGTTATTCGTGCTGCATTAATTCACTTAAAATTTACTGATCCACTGCAGTGGGCCAACAGACATAGAATTTGTTAGTACACAAAGTTCTTAATGAAATTGAGCAAAAATTAAGGTGGAAAGAGAAAAGAGCCAAGTAACTAAACTTATTTGTATAAATTGTAATGTGCCCTGTTAGGCCTTGTATTATGTTCCATACTACTTACAACTGTATAAAATTTATTCAATATAACAACAAAATAATGTGTTACCCCCTCCCTTTGTGTCCAAAAATATCTCAAGACCACTTTCTATTACTGAATTTCCCATAGCTCATCCTTACATCAGTACTCACATGATTATTAAGCATCTAGGAAGAGTTTGGTGAAGAAGTAAAACCCAATTTGCCACTTTGTATGGAGGAGGGAGGCTAAGCAGAAACACTAAGAAAGGTGGAGTCTTCATTAAACACTCCCCTTCACGAAACACCTGTCACCAAAATGGCTTCCAGCTCTGAGATGACCTCCTTTTTGTTTTATCCCCAATGTGTTGTCCTATAGTCTTGAAACATCTTGATAGCTTTTTATTGGTAGCAGTCACAGAAACCAAAGTTATCCTCAGTCTTGTCCTGTGTGGAAAATTTTTATATATGGATCCTCAGAGTTCCTTCACCTAAAACCATGGCTAAGTTACACCTCTCTTCCTCTTTAAAAGCTGGCTTGGTTCCTGGCACTCCAGGCTTGCTTACAGATTGTTCCTTGTGTGTCTCTCCTCAGCCTTAAGTCTCGGTCTGTCTTCCTTATCAGGGATGTGCAGCTTCTTCCTGATCCATGGCTTTTCCTATACACAAGGTTCCTGGCCTCTGTGGGGCTTAAAACCTCCTCAGACATCTCCAGTTACTGGGAATATTCCAATTCTTCCAGTCTTGCTCTTTTGCTGTAGTTGGTGGGAAGACCCTTTGACAAACCTTAGATATTTAAGTTGGTTTCTTTAACATCTAAAAGACTAAAAGTATCCACTTTTTATAAATACCTGTGGACTCCGTTTCTAACATCTTCCAAAAAAAATGTTTTTGCTTGGTCAGACTTAGATAAAGAAGAGGAGAAAAGCTTAAATCTCTTAACCATGTTCACAAACAGTGTTCCTGAGGCCTTCACAGTCACAGCTTTGTCAAAGATTCCTCTAAAGGGCTCCACTCCAGCTTTAGATTCCTGCTGCTCCTCCTCCAGTGGGCACATTAGAAGAGGTTCTGGATAGAGTGACCAATTTCGTTGAGTGCCTATAAAGCTCACACCAGGTGCCAGAAATGCCCTCATTATTAAACTCTGGAAACATCTCTGCAGTTACACTTACATTGACCTGGCTACTTACATGCCAGCAGGAGTCATCTACCAAACTTCACATCCTCAGCGAGATCTGTCCAGGGGTCTGCATGTGGCTTTATCAACCAAAGAGTTTCCCCCTTCAGTTACCTTGCAGATGGGAGCCACGAAACATGACTTCCATGTGATTCTGTAAGAGCTTGAATAGGTTGTGGTTCACATTCATTTATGAGAATGTCTTTTGGAATTGCTTAGCTTTTTAAGCCCAAACACTAACTTATTTAACATACAAGGACACA
Source organism: Zapus hudsonius (assembly GCA_004024765.1). NCBI lineage: Eukaryota > Metazoa > Chordata > Mammalia > Rodentia > Dipodidae > Zapus > Zapus hudsonius. The sequence goes on along the minus strand of PVHP010000838.1, from coordinate 88,189 downwards.
GTCTAATGTTAGAAATGAACCATCTTTATAACTATTTTCTTGAGGAGAAAATGATTTGTAAATTTGATTGGATTGTTAAGAAATAGGACATCCTGTGCTGGCCGGGCTATTGGCTCAGTAAGAGGAAAGTTTCCAGTTCCACCACTGGTCGGGATGTCTAGGTGGATGTGGGGCCTACAGCAGTGACCCCTAGCAGCAGCTGTCTGAAATATCCTCCCATCTCTTCCTCTGAGCTGGGCTCAGAACCTGAGCAGTCCTCTCGCTGTAAGGAGCAGAGGATAGACTATCACTTGCATTTGGAAGGTGTTTTCTGTGTCAGGGATGTGTGGACATCTGTTCTGATCCTCCAGGCTCTACTGAGGAATTACTAGTCTCTGAATTCTTAGTAAGCCTTAAAACTTTCAAGTGCATTTGGTGCCAACATTTTTCTATAGCTGTATCAGAACAAGAAACCCGTCTTCACATCACAGTGTAATTTTGATAGGAATGTTTTGCTATGCTTGTGAGGCAGAATTGTGTATATCAGGTGAATTAAACTTGGTAATCATGCAATCATAAAATAGTTCCAGGAGCTGGAGAGACAACTGCACAGGTAAGAGTGCTTCCCATGCAGGCAAGAGGGTTTGGGGGGCCTCGGTGAAGTTCATTTCCCCTGCACACATGAACACAGTAATGCATGTCTGTAACCCTGGTCCTGTGGGGAACACAGCTTGGAGAAGGGGCTCACAAAGAGCAAGCTCCAAGGAAGCACACAGATGAGCCATGGAGGGGACACCTGAAGTTCTCTTCTGCACACACCACCACATATATACATGCAGACTCTAACAGTGAACAAAGTCCTATCAAATCTGGAGAGAATAGAAACAGAGGTATGTAGTGGTGTGCACATATTTAGCTTCATGTGGTGCTGAGGAATGAAACTAGGGCCTCAGGAATGCTAGGCAAATACTCTACCACTGAGCTCTATTCAAGCTCTACTCTTAAAAGAAAAAGGAATAAACTAATACAAACATAAAAACACCTCTTTCAAGCTGGAGAAATGGCTCATCAGTTAAAATGCTTGCCTGCAAAGCCTAATGGCCAAAGTTTGATTCCCCGGTACCCATGTAAAGCCAGATACACAAAATGGTGCATGCAACTAGAGTTCATTTGCAGTGGCTAGAGGCCCTAGTGTGCCCATTCCCCCCCCCCCCCTCTCTCTCTCTCTCAAAACAAATAAAAATATTTTTGTAATCCAGGCATGGTGGCACACACCTTTAATATTTTTTTAATTTTAAAAAGCTCTTTCCACATGGTGTTTAATTTATAAACTTTATCTCTAGAAAAATGAAAAATATAAAATTTAACAATAATGGCACAAAAATCCAATATTATTAATGAAATATGCAAAAAATACATACTTCACCATTTGATTATAAAATTGCTAAAGAATAAATTAGTGACAATTCAGACCCGATTTGACATCAAGAGATACCAAGAAAACCTCAAATAGCCTTGAAATTTAAGTGTAATAATTATGAGGTATACAAAATTACTGACCAGTGAGTGAGTTACAGTGACAAAGCTAGATGAAAACACAGCCACAATCTGATAGCTGTCTTAACATCATACTCCTGTAAGGCCATACTGCACTTCCCTGGGCAGAGGAAGGAAGAGGACTGGGACTCATTCTTGGAAGAGGAATGGGATTGGAAAAGAAAACCAGTCCTTTCTCAAATCTCATCCACCTCCCATTTCATGATTGCCTTCTCCATCACCCTTAAACATAAGTGTCTAACTCTTAGGTAAACTGACTCAATCTCACAGGACCTTGTCTCTCTCTCTTTCTCTCTCTCTCTCTCTCTCTCTCTCTCTTTCTCTCTCTCTCTCTCTCTCTCTCTCTCTCTCCTAACTCACTCTTCCTTGCTCTCTTTCTCCCTTTATATTCCCAATTGCCTTGGATTGGAGCTGTAGATTATATTTTTGTATATTTATTAAATATAACCTCTTTAAATCTTAATGATTAGTTTCTATCTCAGATTCAGGATTGACATTGATTTTCGAAGGCCTCAAGGTAACCACTGACAGTAGGTTTGAAAGTACAATCATGAATTTTTCTTAATGACTTTACTAGTATCAACTACTACCACCCCCACTCCCACCTACTCCCCAGACATCTACCCTTCTAACATAATATTTTATTTTGTGTTTGTACACTGTTCTTTAATTTTCTACTGTCATTTTTATTTCACTCCGAGAATGTGTCAATTTTCAAAACACTAGCAATCCCTTCAAAAGTCTATCTTCAACTGTGAGCTCTATTCTAACCTGCAATCCCAAATCATCAATATTCTATTTATCATCCTGATTAACAGTGAATGTTAAAGAGCTCACAGACTAAAGGTAATCATTTTTACCCAAATCCAAGTCTATCCGTAGATTCCTTCTACATTCTACCTTCTCATTGTTGCATTTTTGCTGTTATTACTGCAATCATCATTACCAAATTTATTGCCACAGATTGGGTTTCTGTGATGCAGAACCTGAGAAGATTAGCATGCAATAATTATTTCTTGGATGCTCTTGCAAGACAGTATAAAGTAAGATGAAGAACTGGCCAGAGGGAGAAGTTGCAGTGGGAAGCAATCTCATTGGAAGTCTCAGCTGACACTACGTTTGGATTTATGGCTTCAAAACTGCCTGAATTAGGGGAAGGGGGCACAAGAGTTTATATCCTCTTCTGATCAGTTCCCGAAATGATGCATAATGCTGGGCCAGACAGTTTCTTCAATCTCGGCACCACACAGGGAACTCACAGCTGAGGCTTCCATCTCAGCAGCTCTCCTTGTGTCTGCGCTATGTCTTCTATCCCTAAAGTGGCACCCAAGCAGTGCATCATAATGTTCCCCATGTTTGCTGTGGCTTAAAATAAATAATACAGTGGGAGGCATACAGAGTTTGGAGTTAAACCAAGAGTCTCACTTCATCTCCATCCCTAACTAGCAAAAATCATAGGCAGTTTGCTTAATTTCTCTGAACTAAATTTCTATATAATCTTTAAAAAATCAATGATATACACTATAAAACAATAAATGCAAGGTTCTTAGTAAATTCTTAATACTTGCTAATTCTACTTTTCCTACTCTACAAGGTATTTTTAAGTAATCTCTTCCCAAGTTTTGAGATTTTTCTTCAAAGTAATGTAATACATCAGTAAAGGTATAGCAACACTTCCTCTAGCCAGGACTATTTTAGATGCAGCAAAGACCACAGTGAGAAGCCCAGACAAGGTCCCTGTCCTTGGAGAACTCAAGTGACAGTGAAGGGGCACCGATAATATATGATTATATATGATAACATATTAGTAAGCAGATAGATAAAAGGATAACTTTGGGTGGAGAATGCTATGATGGAAACAGGTTATGTGAGGGAGATCGGTTAAGGAGAGAGATGACTGTCTGGTAAGGTAACCACGATCTGCAATCATTATGTGGACAGCTGAGTGGGGAGTGTGGGTACAGAACATTTCTAGCATGAGGAATGGGACAAAAGTCCCATGGGTAGATGACACTTGCTTGGCATATTGAAAGAGTATATGGTAGAACCATGAGTATGAGGATTAGAGAGAATCCCAAGATAAAGCCAGATAGACAGGCTCATTATGATGCCTTGGAAATCATCACCTCTGAATTGTGGCTGTATTAATAAATAAAATATATATGTTACACAGTACAGTGCCTGATACATGGTAAGGATTAAATGAATCAACACTCTTGTTATTATCATAGTTATATTTTCATCTGGTCTTTGTACACACACACACACACACACACACACACACACACACACACACATTGCTTCTTTGTCAGGAGGTCCTGCACACCATGCAAATTAGGATAGGATGAGGGGCAGAGGCAGAGAGAGGGGCAGAGACAGAGGCAGGGCAGAAATAGATGCTCTAGATGTTATTTAGTAATTATTAAAATGTTTTACATTGTTAAATCCAGAATGAGCATACAACATTTCTTGGTTTTCCACTCTATGCACATATTGAGCATGCTTGGTGCATTAATAAGTGCTCAAATGCTAAAAAGAAAATGCTATATGCATGATTGTCTGCGATAAATGAATTAATAAATAAAAATAAGTAAAATCATATTTTTGACATTTTTTACTGAAGGGGAATGTCATTTGGAGGCATAGAGGAACCTACACAGAAATTCTGAAATGTCATATACCCTCATTAATGTCATATATTCCTCATTAAAAATACCATGACCTGCCAGCCCACATCTTTAATCCCAGGACTTGAGAGACAGAAGTAGAAGGATATCCATGAGTTTGAGGCCACCCTGAGACTATATAAGTGAATCCCAGGTCAGCCTGGACTAAAGCAAGACCCTACCTCAAAAAAAAAATACCACAACCCCACTGAGGAGAGTCTCATGGGACACAGGAGCAGCAGTAATGGGAAAATAGAGTATATAACCTGTCAATATTAATATAATATATAAATTAAATTTAAAACTACTTCCCATGAGAGTGTTAAACAAGAACTGTAAAGAAAGATAACATCTAGATTCTTTGACAAAGATTATGATCAAAAGTAACTGAAGGTATCAGAAAATGTGATTACCAATTTGCATATCTGTAAGATAACTGACATGTTGGAAAATGGGATCTAAATTTATTGATTTATTATATTTGTAATAATCTGATAAGCATTATATTTCTAATATTCATAAGCCAATAAATTGATCATGATCAGCATCCTATTAGTGAAAACCTGATCCTCAGAGAGACTAATTTATAGAAAGCTATATGTGATAGTGATAGGAGTCATCCTGACTTCAAATCTGTTCTCTCCAGAATGAAGAAAGTAAAGGAATCTGAGCAAGTGTTCTGCTTCCTGAGGAAGCAGAAAGGAAAAATTTTTTTAAATCACTAATAATAGTAAACATGTTCTCTTCAACTCACATTTTACTACATATTGAGTGAGACATTAGTAGGATTTCAGTGATGGGAAGTTAAGACAGAAGAGTCATATATCCAAACTAAATTAGAACAAAATTGGAATATAGCATTTAATGAGTTTTAGAAACTTGACCTTAATGAGCCTGGACAGAGACATATAGGCCTAAGGGCATTTTTTTCAAGAAAAACAAGAGAAGCACATTATCAATTCATATTCAGAACTCTCAAAATTAATACATATTTGTTGACTCTCATCTGTCAAAATGCATCCATCATATCTCTCCCTTGTCTCTTAAGACTAACTAGTAGGTTGTGAGAAACTGAGCACACACACGAATTCATTCAAACCACAAGGACAAATTAGTTTCTGCTTTGGTGTAGAAGAAAGTTAATTGCCAGCATTTGGACATCTGAAACACTCCACTCGCTGAGATATCCCACCCACATCTGCAGCAGAAGGACATGGCATACAAAGACATTACATGAGGGCACTGAAACACACAAGGGTGGCTTCTCCTTATCAAAGACACAAAATCATTTAACCACATGTGCTTTATTGAATTACATCTACTCACTTCCAAATCCATGATCCCTATGTAAGAGCTCATGTAGAATGTTTAATTCACAAGCACTCATTTGCTAGCTTTTCAGATATGAAAACATCATCTGTCCAATAAGGTCCAAATGTTTTGTAGCAACCCATTCCCCTAAATCCCAGATGCTCCTGTACTCAAGAAGGAATGGATAAGGTCTGAGTCAAGGAACCTATGTTGTAACAAGTAACTGCAAATGGCTCTGTGAACGATGTAGATGAGTATACTTAAATGTGTGAAGGACTTGTTGAGGCTTTGAAAATATGATAGAAATACTAATTAAGTAGTCAATTAGTTTCAAATTAGTTTCAAAACTAATTAGTTACCAGGTTACCCAATTCTGGTTGAAAAATGAGGAACCAATCAATTATTCTAAGGAAGAACTGAATAATGAAAGAATAAGACTTTACTATATACTAAGTAATATGAACATCAGATTTATATCCAAACAGAAAGGCTAGAAAGGCCTTGGAATATTTCTCGTGACATATTCAACACTCACTCCCCTTTCTCCCCCAAGACATACCCTTCCACTCCAATGGATTACACTAAGCACCTCACACCCAGTCTGGCAAATCCGCCTTTTAATCTATAATTAATACCTTCTGCCATGGTTCGAATATAAAATGCCAATAGGCCCATGTGCTTGAACACTTTGTCTCCAACTTGTGGCTCCATTTGGGAATGCTGAGGAGCCTTTAGGAGGTGGAGCCTTGCTGGAGGTAGTGGGAGAGTGGAGGTGGGCCTTGAAGGTTTAGAATCTGGCCCCCATTTCCAGTGTGTCCTCTGCTTCCTGGTTATGGATACAATGTGACCCTTCCCATCATAATGGACTATAGCACCGTAAATGTAAATCTGAATAAACCCTCTCCTTCCTCGGGCACTTCTCAGCCACTTGTTCACAGTAACAAGTAACTAGTAGATCTTTCTGCTTTGTACCTCTCAGTTTGGGGTACAAATTTGTTGTCGGAAGCCTCGTTCAGGCCCTTTACAAATATACAAATATACTCCCGTCTGCTCCCCAATCTTTAAGACCACAATTTCTTACCTCAGCACTTTCCTAAATGACTCTATCTCTCCAAGTACTGTTATGATATTCATTAATGATTACTGCAATACACATTTGATGATGTGAAATATTTACACACTGAAAACAATGCATAAAAGAATGTGGTTGATATAACATGTGTATGAATTACAGAGGTACACAACTCTTTAACAGATTACATATGCTCCTTTATTAGTTGCTATATCTACAGACATTTTTAGATAGCAATAATGAAGAAAGTGAGAGGAAATTTGCATAAAAGGTACATATTATTATGAAGGTTATTATAAAACACCAAGTATGGGAATGTTTTGAAATTCTTAAAGCATTTTAGAAAATAAAAATTTTATTTCCTCTTCTGTGTGTCTGAGGGAAAGTTATACACAGATCAATTAAAATAATCAACTAAATGATGGCAGCATGCAAACACTGGATAGTCTAGGATATGGCACCAGATAAACCACCAACTACAGCAGGATTTATTTGTTTGTTTAGTCTTTCTCCAAGCAAGCATCCATTGAATGACTTTACAAGTCACACTGTGAGTTTCAGACAAGCTCCATAGACATCCCTTGGATGGGAGGTGTCTCTAGCCAGAGCTCAAACCTAGATGCTAAAACTGATTAGTCAGGTTTAGACCAATCAGCTATCTCTCTGACTTACCTGGTTGAAGTTTTAAAAACGTCACTGAAACAAAGCCCAGTCTCTTCTTCCACATGGTGTCCTAGAAGGAGGACTTTCATTTTCCAGGTAAGGCCCCTCACCCCAGCCCTTAGGCTAGGCTGGGGCTAGGGGGGCTCAAAATCTCCTCACATGAACATTTTTTCTCACAATGGGAGGCCTCTATTATCTTTCTCTTTCCTGCCTGTTTAGTTAAACAGCATAGATTTTCGCTAAAACCTCTCCCACATGTTCTCCCCACACTGGTGGCTGGAGAACTCTGTAACTCCCCATTTTCCTTTAAATAAAGTCTCCCATGATACCTTAAACTTTGGTTGGCTGATTTTTTAATTCTTTAACTTTGTAGACAAGAATTCGGGTACTCCTTAAATTTTGAGGTGCATTAAAATTTTTGCTGGGCATTATCTAAATTCTAATCCCCAGCTCAGTCCCTACAACACCTCCTGCTGAGCATTGATATACATAAACAAGTTAGGATTTCTTGCCTTAAGGAGGCAGAATAAAGAAAAACCACAATACAGTATAACACAATTGGTCCTATACTGTAGATATAACAAGACTGTAAGGAGAACATACAGCGACAGGAAACATGATGTGTATAGAAATGTGGGTGCATAAAGATAGAGAAGTAACCTCTGCCAGTGTCAAGCAGCAGGGTCCATGAATGAAGAAGCACCAGCATAAAACAAAAAACAATGATGATGTTTGCCACACACATAACAAGTGCACTGCAGTGATGGAAAGGAAGCCAATTGATTTCAAGGACTTGAAAGTAAAAGAACATCACAACTTCCACAGATTGCCTCTGTTTGTCATGTATCATTTCTAGAGATGTCTATAAGTGTGTAATTATTTCCCAATATGGATCACCATTTGTTTGAAGAGGACTTGACCATACCCACCTCTGCCACTGGACAATAGAAAGTCCAATGTTCTAAGGTTGTGGAGATTAATGGCAATTACTGTTTTGTGACATCTTGGTAGGGCTTGGGGGGATTACCTTTTATGTGTATGATATCAGAACCTTCTATTGTTTCCCTTGTAAAACAAAGATTCCTCTAGAATGAACCAATAGATGGAACATTTGAGAAATGTATCAAAAACTCAATGGTCATGTCAAATTGACCCTCACCAACGACTCTTCTCCTCTTGGTTCCTCTACAATACCCCAATGTCTTTGAACTCTGTTCTTTTATTTTGGTGGAAGGGACCACAAGACATTTATAGGAATGATGTGACCTACTAAATATAAACAAAGGGAAGATAATGAAACACCCTTGGGGGAAAAAATGAAAAAGAAACTACAAATGGCGAAACTTAAAATGTCTCCATCACACAACCAACAAGATTATTCTGACAACAAATGATACAGAAATTATATGTGGTGATAATAACACCAACTGACTCCCTTTATCCTTAACCCTGTTACAGTAAGGGTTGCATAGGATTATATTCATCTAAAGGAGATTATTATTATTATTATTATTATTATTATTATTATTATTATTATTATTTCTCCCAGGATCATTGTGTGCAAAAATCAGCATACAAAGCTCAGTGAGCTTAAATCAGTGATTTTTAAGGTGTGAAATTCAGCTACCCTTGCCACAACTTCAGGGTATCAATCACTTGGAGTTTAGTTCAAAATATTCAAGCCCTTCTCTGGTGCTATCATACTGGATTCTCCAAGAATGAAACCAATGAACCTGCATTCTAATAATTTTCTTTATATCTTATATTCACTGAGGATTTATAGTCCCTAATTTAAATGAACATTTTTTAAGTAAGTCTTAAATAAAGCCTGGTCAAGAAGTGACTTCTCAAGTATTCTTAGAATGTCAACTTTAATTCCTTTTAATAGCCCCAACAAATCTCTAGCTTTCAGACATATGTCCTACTCCCCTACTTCCAAAATAATTCTAGGCCTGGAATTTTCAATTTTGTGGGGTGCTCTGAGCTTATAACACATAATTCTAGCTCGTCAGATCCTGTCCTGAAGTGATATTTGAGGACCAAGATGATGTCATTTCCACCTCCTAGCAGTGCAATTTTGGTAACAGTAGCCCACTTGGTGACAAACATTCTTCTCATTTGACAGAGAATTGTGTGGAAGATGTCAGCAACACAGACTGGAGGGCAATCAGTAAAATGAACTAAACTCTGAAAATGTAAACATACCACTCAGAGTCCCAAAGGAGGTACTGTTCCATATGTTCCTTTTAAATGCAACTTCATTCTGATGCTCTGCTTTAAATAGCAGGTGTAAGAAACATCCAAACAGGTCTGCACACAATACCAGAAACAAAATCTACATATTTTGTTTAATTGAATCATCTACACCATAAAAAATACTAAACACGGTTGTGCCATGAAACAAGAATAAGCAATTCTTTATTCTGAGAATTTTAATGAATATATGTTAGATACTAGAGTCCTTACTAAATACCAGATGAATAAGATGGAGTCAGAATTTAAACAAAGGCTTTAAGTTTTAGTTAAATTACTGGATCACAAGTCACAGAAAGGCCCACAAAGAAATCCAGTCAGTATATAGCCCTTGGAAAATATTCTCCCTGCTTATGCCACCTTAAATTGTATTTTCTTCCTCAATGTGTTTAAAATCACAGAAAAGAAAATTATACCTGCTTGATCACTCATACTGAGCAAGGCAGTGTACACAGATAATACTATTATTTTGCTATCGTATTCAGGAAAACATTTACTATTATTTTACTTTCATCTTTGTATGAGAGACCACAAAAAAAGCAAAGGTGAAGGTCAAAAGCAATAATGATATAAGGCGGGGGGTTACATAATAGCACTCAATTACTCCTATGATGCATCTAGGATTCCTTAAAGGTACACACATTAAACACAAATCTGAATACAAAATCACATCATCTCTCTACACACCACTGTAGAGCCACTGATGTCCTTTCCCATTATCCTACTATCTGTAGAATGAGAGACTGGCCATTGAGCTGGTGCCCAAAGAAAACAGCACTGTGTACACACATAACACACGTGTGCTACACAGCCTCACCCCTTGCAAACACATGCTGTTTATTTGAAAATGAATCCATAGGATATATTCAAAAGTCTCAGATAAAGGAAATAAGTCATTTCTCTTTCACCTACATTTTTCTATTTACATTATTAGCGTGTTGTGAAATTCCTGAATCAACCAAATAAAATTGTTCTCATATGATTATATAATTCATGAAATGGATTTTGAATTGCTACATAGTACTCAGTGATTTGGTAGAAATGTTTGAATCCACAATTATATATGACTATGATGACTGTGTACATGTGTGAGTCACAGCCAGTGATCCAAAAAGGGACTTAGTTTTAATTTTTTAAGTGGATTGCCTGGCTATGCCAAGAAAATAAAGTGTTCTTATCTTTCATTTTTTAAGGGATTTAACAACTGTTAATTAGTCTATGAACTTTTCCAATATGGTTAAAAGTGAGCAAATTATTAAGAAAAAAGATAAAGAAAAATTTCCTGTCTTTTGGTGACAATCAAACTTGGTTAATTATTTCTATATAATTTTTGTTTCTTGTGTACTTTAGCTTTATCAATTTCATTTTTGTTTTACAGTGCTGGGAATTAAACCCAGAGCCTCACTTATGCTAGTCAAGCACCCAATATGTGAGCTACACCTTTAGCCTTCGAATTTGATCCCACCTTCCCCCCCCCCAAAAAAAAATGGTTACTGAGTTAAGGGAGTCTTATGAAGAATAATGTTTCTCTTTCACACACAAGGCCTCATTCCCAGTCAGTAGCTCTGCAGGCTTATTCAAAACCAAGTTCAGCATTCCTGGCCTTGTTCTTGCAGTTCTGCCCTGCTGTTTCTCCATGACCCAGACAAGGTTCAGAAAGACAATTATTTCACCTGATTTCAGATCATACCATCTAATTGCTGCAAATTGACAAAATATTCAAATATAGGATGCATTTTATCTTATGTTATAGTTGGAGTAAACCTGCTTCTCAAAAAAAATTATCAAAACTGAGACTCAAATTTTAAAATATTTAATTAAAATACATAAATTACCAAATATCCTACCTCACAAATTTTTTTCATTGTATATATGTGAGTTACACTCACACTTTCTGAGCATTTTTTTAGGAGTTGGCATGCGTCAGAGAGCTAATTTTATGTTGTATCAGGAGAAGCTGACTGCACATATTTATGTCCTTTCACTTTTTTCCTAGGCTTTTATTAATATAATTTCTTTTGCAAATAAGGAAACATGGCTTTGTTTATTTATCACTCAGATCCTTGTTTCCTTCATTTTTCATTCCTCACTCTCTGAATAATTTCCTTTTGTCAGAAGCTTCTTCCCTTGATTTATCATCCTTTTATTTCTGAGACTCTTCCTCATGCCATTTTGCTATGGTCAGCTTCTGGGGTCTTAAAAGTCACCTACAATGACTTAACAACCAATAATGCTCTGACAAGAAGCCTGGCCCTTGTCAGACCTTGGTGTGTCTACTAGTACATCACCACTGACAAGTTGACTGACGACAGCAAACCCAGAGTGACAGGGCTACTAAGCAACTCTCATTTATAAAAGTGGAAGCCCAATAAATGAGTTACTAAATTCACCCAGAATATAAAAATCCCAGCTGTTTCTCCATATGTTTCTTGGGTGTTAAGTTATTTCAGAAAAATAATGTACTGAGTGACATATATCTTCTCTCAAGTCTCCATGATTATTTTTATTATCATGACTACACTTCAGATACTCATAATGAATGAAACCCTAGACATCAGCAAAGTAAATGGAGGTGTTACGGTTCTCTCTAATGACGTTTCCATAAAATAAAGACTAAAGAAGTTCCATGTGATCAAAGACTGGGTAGATTTTGTCCAGCATTTGTATTACCAGAGCTCTACACAACCCTAGCCACATAGTAGACCTTCAAAAATGTTTGGATAATTAAATTGAATGATGGTTTGATGATCCCTACTTAAGAAAGTAATCTACTTTTCTCAAAGTTTTAAAATCCATTATATATGTTCTATGCCACTCAGATGGTTAGGTTTTGTTGTCAACTTGACCTTTCAAGTAATCTTGGGTGGGTCTCTCAGGATGTTCACAGGATGGCAGCCTCTCAGTAGAGGGCAGGATGTAAGGAAGCTCAAAGGAGCTAGAAGTAAACATCCTTTCCTGTGTGGGCAGTGGAGGAAGGAAATTCCAGAGACTGAGGAAGGCATTAAGTCCGGGATAGGGTTGTAAGACCCCACCCTAAGGCTACATAAAGGGGAAGAAATTCTCTTCTTGGCTCCTGCCTGTTTGCTGTTCTGAGTGTATGGTGTTGGTGTTGGCTTTCTCTCTCTGCTTGGACCTGTGAAAGGGGAGCAGCCTCTTTTGCATCTGGAACTTCCCCTGTATCTATAGCTACAAATAAATCCTTTCCTCCCAAAAACTGTGCCTGGTTTGAAGATTCATCCCAGTGGCATGTAGCTGATTAAGACAGCCTCCTTCATTTTTCATTATGGTAGGCTGTCCAAAGCCTGGTGATATGTCTTTGTAAAACCTCAGACTAAGGAGGAAACTTAGTATAACACTTTATAAATGAGAAGGATCCTAGAGATACAAAGGAACATGCCTTTAAATATATAAGTACTTAGTTGTTCAAGGCAAAATTAGAATCAAGTCTCCTGAATTCTGGATTTTTAAAAAAATTTTGCTAATTAAATTTAATTGTACAAAATACAAAATTATTTATGTAATATAAAGTATTATTACATATAGCCAACATTGATGCATCTAAAAATAACCATTAAGATGTCAAATAAAAGCAAGTTTGAATATTCCTTGGGTCAAATCACTAATGTGATATGAGACAATATGCTGGGATATATTAAATTTATTTTCGTTTTCCAACTTGCAAATCATTCTGAATCAAGATGAAATCCCTGGTGATTGAGACATCTCAAATAGGACCACTGAACAACCAAGAGCTTGTTTAACAAGTACAGTTTCTCCTAACATAATGGAGCACAAAAAAAAGCTTACAATACTCAAAACTACTAAACATGTCCTGAAAACGGCTTTTCTAGGCAGGCTTTTTAAAGCTGTTCATTTCTCATGAGAGAGGACAAATACCACAGTCCATTTCCCAGGTGTTTTCAAAGCTTAGAATCTGGGCAATATAGGAGAATGTATTTAGTGTGAGTTTTGGACCAGTATCCTTTTAACCAAGTAAAAGAGAGTAAATGGTGCTCAAACAGAAATAAGTCACTGCTTGAAATGTACTCTATCTGCTGTGTTTATGTCATTAAGGCAATTGATGATAGGACTAGCCAAAGGGATTTTTTTAAGCCTTGGGAGGTGAAAAGGTTTAATTACCTCCACCTATATGGTCTCAATCATCATGTGGTAAACTTTTTAAAAGAAAAAAAAAGGAATCACAGTATGGAAAGTACATACAGCTGCTGCACTGCCTGATGCCACAATTATTTTTAAATTTCTTATTCTGAGTGAGAACCATTGTTCTGGGTGTGTGCTTTTCAAGTCAGTCACTGAAATCTAACTTACAAAGGTAACCATCAGAAAAGATTTCCTCCCATTCTGACAGTAAATACTTGAGTTCTCAATTTATTTTCTCTCCTGTTCCAGTAAGTTGCCAAGAGCAGTCTAGCTTAAACCATCATCATCAAAGGCACCAGTAAATACTTTTTTTAGAAATTTGTAAATTCCGATTCTCAGACAAAAAGAAAACTCCAGGATTGTACAAACATTACCACCAAACTAATCATTATTTTTAGTTAGATCACTGTGTTAAAATGAATCTATTGTACTGAAGCATTGATATATTTACCAAATACTGCTTCAGGGACTGACACAAACCAACAAATGCACTTACTGATTCCCATTATGTTCAACAATTTGCAATGCCTTGAAAAATTATGCTGTCTGGGTAATATTTACAGAAAAGTGTAGCAAACAGCACCCATTCTAAGGGTTTTATTCTAGGGTATCAATGAAACAAAGCAAAATGTGAAAGGGTGAAACAACAAAAGAAGGGGAAGATAACTGAAGTGGAGTGTCACTCACTGCTAAAGGGGACAGTCTGTCCTCAGGAATAAAGGTGCCATGGGGGTACTTACAGAAAGGCTGGGTATCAGGTTCCTCCCATCTCATTCCTTCCCAGGTCCTCCCTACCAGCATGTGCAAGAGAACTTTCAAAAGGGCAATTTCAGAGTTGGACAAGTGAATGAGATTATAGTTCATAATCACCGGAAACTTTGAGGAAGTTAAATTTCCAGGGGTGGGTTGGAAGAAAACTGCTTTTTTAAAAAGTGAATTAAAGTCCTTGCTTCCAAGATTTGATGAGGCTCAAAGGTGGAGACTTGACACTTCATCATCTTTGGATTCTGCCTGCAATTGAGTGGATGGATCCCTTCAAAGAGAGCTCATGTAGACAGAAAGATACTAGACTAGAAGCCTGGCATTCCTGCAAAAGGTAAAATTCAAGGGTAGCTGACACGCCTGCGCGGGATGAGGCAGGAGTGCTCTGGAAGGATGCCTGGAACCAGGGGAGTTTTGTGAACACCGGGAACTGCTGATGCAGATATCCCGAGATTATCACAAGTTTGGCTAAGTCTAGGGGAAGAAGGCATTTATTTGTTCATACAACACTTATTTGTGAAGAGCCTAATATAAAAGGGGGGGGCAAAAAGCGCAGGAGGGTCTAGCGAAGGGAGAGAAAAGAATGAGGTAGGGGTGCAAGAAGTACCAACAGAGGTACCAGGGTTCCCCAGAAGGTAAACTGAACCAGTAACTGAAGAGTAAATAAGTGGGGGTAGGTTATGATCATGGGATGCAAAGAACGCAGGACACAGGTTTCTGCATGAGAATGCAGCTGACAGAAGCATCTAACAGAGTTCCCTAAGACTTGAGAAAAAGGATGCAGCAGAGAATGCAGCGAGCCTGTGGAATTCAAAGATGTCCAGAAGGTCACTCCGAGACCAAGAGAGTGTGGGAAATGCGGAGAGGAAGGGCTTCCAGGGAGGGGCTTGGCTCCTTTGGGACGCGGGCGGCAGAGGGAGAAGAGAAAAAGCAAGCAGAGGAAATGGAGCTGCAGAACGCAGTGTCTGGGAAAGTTTAGGGGAAGAAAACAGGTGGTGGGAAGGAGCCCTGGGGCTGTTGGGGGGGGGGGGGGACAGCGATGAGCAGGGTCCAGGGTTGAAAGTAGACGCCCCCCTTCAAATCGGGAGACTCACTCCTTCCCAGGGGTCCCCCGGCTACCTGAGCCCAGGACTTCTGGCTTTTCCCCCCCAGAGCCCTGGGCCCCCCAGGCCCGGCCAGGTGCGGCCGGCTCGCCCCCCAGCGGCCGGGCTCTAACTTTCGGGACGTCCGTCCCCTCCCGCAGCGCGGTCCCCCGGCCGGCCCCCCGCTCACCGAAGGCGCGGTCAGGCGGCTGATGCTCTCCCCCAGCGAGTCCAGGTTGACCCTCCGTCGGCGCTGCGCCCTCTTGGCCGCGGCGGCGGCGGCCGCGGCTGCAGAGACGGCGGGAGCCGGGGCGGCAGCGGTGGCGGCCGCGCTGCGCTCGGGCGGCCCCGGCGGGCTCCGGCTACCGTTCCAGCAGAGCCTGGACACGGGACACTCGCCTTCCTCCTCCGGGCTGGTCTCCAGGTAGTCGGAGCCCAGCGAGCTGAAGGACTCGGACGAGATCTTCCTTCTCGACATGGTGCCGGCGAGGCTGCGGCGGCCGAGGCGGCGGTGGCGGTGGCGGCGGCGGGGACGCGGCGGCGGCGGGGACGCGGCGGCGGCGTTAGGCGCGTCGGGGCCGCGGGGCGCTGCGATGGCGCTCGGCCGGGCGGCAGTGCCCGGGGCGGCGGAGCCCCGCCGGCCGGCTGCTCATGGCGGGAAGCGCGCGGG
This sequence comes from Zapus hudsonius, assembly GCA_004024765.1. Classification (NCBI taxonomy): domain Eukaryota; kingdom Metazoa; phylum Chordata; class Mammalia; order Rodentia; family Dipodidae; genus Zapus; species Zapus hudsonius. The sequence continues at coordinate 72,013 of PVHP010000838.1, read as the reverse complement.
GCCGGCTCGGGTGGGTCCGCGCTCCGCGCTGCGCTGCTCTCCGGGGCCGCCGCCGCTGCCGGTGCTCGCGCGCCGCGTCGGCGCACCTCCGGGCGGGCGGGCGGGCGGGCGGGCGGCTCGCGCTCCGGGGCGGCCGCGAGTGGCGGCGGCGGCGGCGGCGAGGCTCGGGTGACCGACTCGGGGGCGGCGGCTTCTCCGCCCGGCGCCGCGTCCGCTCGCCTCCGCCCCTCTCCACCGGCCGCCCGCCTCCCTCCCTCCCTCCCTCCCTCGCTCCCTCCCTCCGGTCCCTGGATCCCCCCGCCTCCAGCTCCCCCTCCGCCCGCGTCACGTGTCGCCGGCATACTCGGTGCGAGTGTCTGCCTCGCCTGTCGCCACGTTTCAGGAGCAACGAGGACACTTGGTCGCCTTCCTCCGCGCGCCTCCCCGCCGCCACTTGTCCTACTCCCGGGAGGCGCGCCCCGTGCCTCCCGCCCGACCCGAGGTCCCCAAGCCCCTGGGCGCGGGGAGGGGCAGCTGGGCAGGGGATGGCGAGCGGGGGTGCCGGAGGGGAGAGGGGCGCGGATCAGAGCGGGGCCGCCCTCCCGAGGACTTGGGGCAGCGGCGGAGGGTCTCTGTGGGGTTCGTCCCCGCTGCCCTCCGAGTTTATTTGGGAAGTTCGGAGGCCACGGGGGGCCGGGGAGCACGGGCTGGGGACCGGCGCTCCCCGCCGCTGGGCGAGCCCGGAGACCCAGGCGGGAGGACCGCTTGGACTCCCGCCCGGGTCCTGTGGCTTCGCCGAGCGGCGGGGCGCGCGGCTGACTTCCACTCCGTCGGCCCGCAGGAGTGCTGGACAGCTCCACCGGCCACCTGCAGCCTAGGGATCCGCGGACTCCACTACCTAAGACTGACCCCAAGAAGCTCGGGGCGGGAGAGGGTGGTCATGTCCCTCCTCTTTTGGGGCTTCTTGAGCCCCATATGCTATCTGTTTGCATATGGTTGCCAACGCCAAGGAGAGGGGGAAGAAAGGCGTTTCAAATCCAACACCATTCCGCACAAAGCAAGCGAGTCTCCGAGTTTTCAGCAGAGCAGCTTTATTCTAAAGTTGGTCATTGCAATCAACCCCAGTGCTAGACCCCCTTGCCCTTGTGTTAGCATAGGAAAAGCCTTGGACTTCTTTCCAAATGGGAAGGAAGAGGAAACGATAGTGTCCCAGGAGAGTCCCATTCTGTGCATAATAAAAGTTCAGGGGCTTTGGCATGCAGCTCCCAGGACACCAAACCCGGAATGTTTCTATTTCTATTGTCCAAAGGACCGATCCAGGAGAGGGCTGTGGGTTTTCGTAGGCTGGAGGTAATATCAAAACAAAAGCTCAAGCTACTGTTATACCCCCACCCCTATTTACTAAGAACCCTAAACTTTCCCAATGGCTTATAAGGACCCACATCTAAATGTCACTGAAAGTTTATTTTTATACTTTGTGAAAATTCAGAGACATTTCTAATTCTCGGATAGTAATTGGCCATTAAATATATGAAATAATCATATGTGCTTTAAAATACCTGTTTGTGTAATGCATATTCCTTTTCAACCTGCTGAAGTTTCTAACTGCATATTTGCTCATCCTATCAAACAAAATTAAGATTTCTGTGTTAAAATTATTAGTAGTAAATTACAAATTTTATTATTTATAATGTGTGGATCTCTGGTTGAATTCCCCATTACTTCAATTCACCCTATATTAATTTATTTACAATAGAAATTGAATGCTATGTCTTTTAGCTAAAAGTAGTGACTCACACCTGTTATCCGAGGACTCGGGATGTTGAGGCAAGATTATCATGAGTTTGAAGCCATCCTGGGCTGCAGTGTGAGTTCCAAGCTAGCCTAGGCTACAGAATGATATCTTGTCTCAAAAAAAACATAGCATAGCCACTAATTCTACCAAGATGGTTAACCAACTTCTGTTCTGAATGACTTTGAAAATCACGTTCTACTAGTTAATTACATTCTTCTAATTAATGACATTCTTCCAACTTTTGGGAAACTTACCAATCACACTCTTCAATATCAATCACAGCTTAATGGGATTCCTAATTTTCTTCTGTAGCACATAATTGTCAGGTTCTTTAAATCATAGAATTTTATAGCTATTATTAAATATACTCACTAGCCCATGTTTTTAACAATTCTCCTTCCAAAAAGATTATTTTAAATATTGCTTTGTTAATATTTAGGTTCACATACAAAGTAATGGGTTTTCTTGTGGCATGTTCATATACACTTTGTCTTCATCATCCCCCTCAGCAAAGTTCTGTAATGGAAGTATAACGCATGAACTTCACCCAAAATTCCAGCTGCAACTTTTCACTGATCATTCCAACTCTTATCTCAAAGTCAAAAATACTGAGTGCAAGGCAATGAGTATCATTTGCTCCTCACAGTTGCAAGAAGCTCCCAAGTCTTCCTGTTTACACTGGAAGTTTATTGCCAGTAAGAACTCTGAACTTATGGGACATTTTATTTTTTGTGAGAACCATTTGGATCAAAGACTCTTAACAGGATTGAGCCCAATGAAGTGGTCTCACAATTTTCTGTATGAATGATCATAACTTTGATCATAATTTTCCCACTGATTTTAAACTCTAAAAAAGATGGAGACCTAAATATAGAGAGTGCAACATCAGCTCTGCTTTCAAGTGTTCCCTTTGTATTTCTGTTAAGGAGTCAGTTCAAAAGCTCTCAATATGAAGAGAGCTATGTTCCATGTTTGAATTAACATTTTTAAAGGAAGAATAACCTATTCTCTATTTTAAAATATACTATAGAGCTGGTGAACACAATCCAAGTATTTTGGGTAAAGAATAGTCCACTGAAATTGAATAACCATGCTCTGATTTTAGGAGAGGAAAAAAAACTGGAAAACAAATCTCACCCCACCAGATGTATTATTCTTCAATAATGTCCTCAAAGCCACTTTCCTACTGGAAATGGAAAATGCAGATATACTTGGATTGTTTTAGAAATTGTGGGTACCTGAGGGCTTGTTCAGATTGATAAAGTGCTGGGGAGACTCTAGAAAGCAAATGTCCCACATTGGCCAAGTGGGTGGCTGTGCCTCAACACTATGAAAACCACCACTATTTATAAACTTCTCATTTAATATCATTTTCATCCTTCCCAGAGAAGTAAAGAAAAATCATGTCTTTAAATTAGAATAAGAACCACAATCACTCCTCACTCTCCACATTCTTTGAATTCAGACCTCCAAAGTCTCCTAATTTCTTTTCATCTGTCTAAATCTCTAGAAGGAAATCCTGCAACATCTGCATAAGTGTTCCATGGAGCAGAGTTCTATCCTAATATCCAAAGATGTAGAAAATCTCTCCCTGCAGTCAATCTTTCATAAATCTGGCAGTTCCCACGGAATGCACATGTAATTTTGAAGCTTAGTTCTCTAAAGAAATACAGTAGCTCCAAATTCTTAACTAGGACAAGTTTTTCTGGTTCCCTAACCTAGAAAATATCTCTCTCTCTCTCTCTCTCTCTCTCTCTCTCTCTCTCTCTCTCTCTCTCTCTCTCTCTCTCTCTCTCTCTCTCTCTCTCTCTCTCTCTCTCACACACACACACACACACACACACACACTACCACATTTTTACGTAAGGTTTGTATGTCCATATTACCCAAATAATACACTCCTCATTTTTACCTAAGGACTGTATGTCCATATTACCCAAATAAAAATGAAGACTGTCTACTTTATCACTTTACCACATCCCTCTCTAAAAGGGAGAAAATCTACGTCTTTTGTGAAGGACTATAAACAGTTCATTTTTGGATCATTTTTAATGAGATTTAAGTTGAAATTTTACATCAATATCAACAGGAGAAGAACCACCTGGTTGGTAAATACAGGGGGTCACATGGGATACAATGTAATTCATCATTGTATGGTATCTCAACATAATGTTATCCTGAAGAAGCAGGGTGCCTTCTGGGAAAAAAGTAGTAAAAGAATAAACACCAAAATCAATGCTACCTTTAGTAGGATTTGTACCAAAAGGACACTGATGAGGGATTTTTTGGAGGGGGGGGTTAATGAGTGTTTTCTAGTGTCTCTGGCAGACACCCTGTCTTAAAAGGCTTTGTGCTGAGTATATACTGTCGACATCCATCTTTGTCTTGAGAGGCCCTAGAGTCAGCTTCTCAGTCATCACCACAGCCTGCCACAAATCTCAACCCTTTTGCCTGCAGACTCTAATCCCAGTCATTAGCTCTTAGCATGTCTCATCGAAATTTCAGTCTTCTGAGCACCAAGAGCAGGCTATTGAAATATCACTGTGCCTTTCCACATGTGGTAGACCACAATACTGCCTTACACATCTAATAACCACAGTATTTTACATGGGCCCACTGTAGCCTTTAATTATTGACCAATAATACTTACATCCACTTTGTATCCATCTCCAAAACATTATAACTTCCAAATCTGTTTAATTAAAGACAAATGACCATGTGTTGAGAACCCACTGGCACTAGGCTTTCCTCATTTATTGCTCTGATAATCTAGTGTTTATGCACAATGTCTAATGTCTCATTTTTACAATTATTTAAGTATGAAAATCCAATCCTGACTCCTAAGCCCATGTTTTTTTTTCTTTGCAATGTTTCCTATTTGCCTCTTGTAATTATCTTCAAATATACTAAAATCACAGAGAAAAGTATGCTACCTTCTGAGTTAAAATCACAATGTGTGTGTGTTCATGAACACACATGTGTTCAATCTATTTGGTTCACTTCCTATGAGAAGGTAAGAGCATATTCAGAAGCACCACTCCTATGAGTGCTCTGCTGACAACTAGCTGTGTGACCACAAACAAGGTGCTTGACCTCTCTGCTGCCCAGATCTCCCATCTCTAAATTGAAAGGGTCAGATAAAATCTCAAGGTTGTCATCAATCCTCAATATTTCATAACTTTTCTACTAGTTGAGCCCTTCGTTTTCTTACCAGATGTACCTTGTGCCTGAAAAGTTACCAGTTACAAATCATAAGGTAAGCTTCACTTTCTCATTCCCATCATATCCTTTATGAAGATTTAATTTCTCTGTAAATCTCTTTATTAACTAAAATCTCCTCCTTATATGATATTGCCATGAACAAAATCCATGGAATTAAATGGATAAAAAAGAAAAATTTCAACTCAATCATATTTGGTTAGATGCTCACCATGTCCCTGTCTTTTTATAACCTAATTCTTTTGTCTGCTTTATTATATTATGTGAAGAAATCATATCTTTCTGTCTGCAGCTTCTGAGGCTTGGCAGGTAACAATAACAAGTATGAGTTATTAGTAAGTATGTCACTATATAATATTATTAATGATAATATACATTTACTTAGGTAGGTTCAATTTGTAATAACTATGTGATATGTTACTGAATCATTTTAAACATTTTATTTTCAAATCCATTTTTATGGATAGTAAAATTACTAAAAATATAAATATTAAATGGGTTGGGGAGATAGCTCAGTGGATAAAGTATTTGCCTTGCAATCATGACGAACTGATGTTTGGATTCCCGGCACCCATAAAAATGTTGCGTGTCATGGTGCACACCTGTAATCCCAGTGATGGGGAAACAGAGGCAGGGAATCCCTGAGGCTCATTGGCTAGCTGGTCAAGTGGAATCAATAAGTTCCAGGCTCAGCAACAGACCCTGTCTCAAGGGACATGGAGCGTGCTCCTGAGGAACACCGCAAGTTGTTCTTTGTGCTCTACATGCATGCACACACATGTGCACACACACACACACACACACACACACACACACAGGCACATCCACATAAATACATATGCCTATTCACATTAATACATGTACACACTTGCATGTGCACCACACACATAGAAATGCAAAATAAAAGTCATGTTATGCTAATTTCTGGGACACATTTAAAGGTGGATATTAAAATTAGTTACCTCAGCAATGGACATATTGGGTCAAACCTTTAAAAACACATTTGCTTTTAAAAAATAACTGTAAACTATTTCTCCACCAAAAATAGTGAAACTTAAAACATTTAGTCATTTTTGAAATTTTCCTTTATAATGGTTAAAGAGCACTAAGTCCCCTTTTTGTGTATAAAACTGGACAGGTATTTGTTCCACCACCATAAACTAAAATCCAATATTCCATTTCTCTAACCCACATGGAGTCTTATTAGGATGATGGAAGTAAAGGTAGCTTTAAGTCTGGAGAAGCAGCAAGTATACATAATTGTTGTACCATCAAATTGTTTCATTTTCTATTTCCACCAAGACCCCAGAAAGGACTGTGTCTACTTTTATAATATACAGTTATAAACTAGACTCATCTTCACTTCCTAGCAAAAAAAAAAAACCTGTTTAATCTTAGAAGCAAAAAAATTACATTTTTTGTTTTTAGCTTTTTATACCAATCTTTATTTTATTATTTTTAATTTATTATTAATACTTAGAAACACCATATGAACAAACCTTGTGTAGGTACCCCCATTTCCCACTTCCTGCCCCAACCCAGTCCACTGAGGGCCCTCCTCCATGGGATTGCTGGAGCAGTCCATGGGATGGAGGCTATGAATTGTACAAGCATTAGCCAGTAGATAGATAGATAGATAGATAGATAGATAGATAGATAGATAGATAGATAGATAGATAGATAGCTGCTGGTGGGAATATAATAATCTTTTAATATTACCCTAAGTCAAAATCACCAAGGCAAATATTTATACCCTGAAATCTAGTTAGCATCATGTAGAAACAGAAATAGCCTATAAAACAAAAGAAAAAAGTGTTGCTTCATTCTTACATAACTAGCATCATTTAATTAACTGTTTTAGATAATTAAGCAAATTGAGCACTGCACGACCTCTCAAACCTTGGGGTCATATTGGGCACTGCCACTCTCACTTCCTGTTCCATATTGATTTTCTCATGGTTCATGTGTTTTTTCATAGTAATCTCCACAAATCACCTTCCCAAATATATGAAATGATAGCACTGTAGCTCAATCCACTTTTTAAACTGCAAAATACCTTGAGTAATGCCTTCCTTGGCGTCAACAAGTGTTAATGCTGTGCTTCCTTCAAAGAATTTACAAGATCCCTAAGTACCTCATAGCACCCAAGAATTCATGGTGAAAAGTTTGACAACTGCAATTTAGCTTTCTCAGTTTTTACAGAGTTCTCAACAAAGTGTGTCCCTTTTATTAAACACAGGTACTCTGGGTAAATAACAAGATCTTACAAATGTAAAAGCAAAATTTTACATATAAATGTCATTTCCTGCTTTGATAAATCTATAAACAAAATATTGTCTATGTATTTGTGACTTATGTACCACACATACTTACATAATTAAATTTGGATAACATTATTTCAAAACACTAATTATCAACAAAATTTTGAATGCATAGCCATAAACATAATAAACTGGAAAGACATATAAAATATTTTTTTTAATTTCTCAACAATGTAATCATGTTACTAATGACTGTAACTATACCTTAGGAGAATAATACTATCTCATGAATTTTTAACATTTATGATATATTTTTCTGTTAAAATTGACCTTGTAATCTTCGTAATTATTCTTTGTTTCGGAAGGAGAGAAAAGGCAAGGATAAGGCTCATTATTCCCTATAGCTCATACTGTCAAACAGGGGAGGGAGGCACTTTACTATATTTTGTTGATAGAGAAAAAGGGCAGCTAAGGATTGAGGAACCTGTCCATGGTCTGGTGACATGCAGTTAATCACAAACAATCTCTTTGCACTGCAAAATCTAATTTTCTAGTTATATTGTAGGCTGTCTCTAACATACACTAAGCCTTGGAGCAAAACAAAACAAAACAAAAAACAAACAGAAAAACAAATCTGGCTCATTATTTTCAGAAAAGTGGCATGTGACTTATTTTCTTAGGCACAATAATATTCCTAATCCCCAGTTTTATTTTATATTATTTCATTAAATTCAGGCCATGGTCTGAAAATAATACATGGAAAATTCTAGCAATAAACATTTTTTACAAATCTCACATTCTTCTCTGGACTTGAATTGACCCCCCTTTCCCATTTATCTACACTGCGTGACTATATGTGATGCATCCTATTACTTTCTGTAGTGGTTTAAATGTGTGGCCCCAAAAACTCAAGTTTGAATCTTGAGTCTCCAGTGGGTGGACCCCTACTGGGGGTGGGTTAGGATCCAGCCCTAAGATGTGTTTGGCAGGAGAAGTTTGGAGTTCCAGTGGTTTTAGGGTGCTGGCTATTTAATAGTGTCTCTCTGCTTGGATCTGTAGAAGTGAGACAACCTCTGTCATGGATGGTGTTGCCCTGAATTTTGTAAGCCTAATATAAACCCCTTCCTCCCATAAGCTGCTTCTGGTTGAGTTTGCCCAGCAATGAGGAGCTGACGTTAATACTCTTTGTTATCAGTGTGCTCAAACAATACTTATTTTACTCAATGACCTGAAAACACAAACTTCTCTTACAGCATGTTCTTTCTGTAGTTTATTAGTCATGATTGTTGATATCTAACTCTGCCAAGTTTATAGTTAAATTTAATCATCCATATGTATGGATATATAAATTATAGTATACATATTGTTAAGTATACATGTACTGAGGCTCTAAAACATATCTGCCATGGATAAGAGGAACTACCTAAATAAATAACATGCTTACATTAATCCAGCAATATACTATCATGAATTAATCCATATTCATTCATCTCAGAATATATTTAGTAATTAAATGTTTTGTACTAGCCAAACATGGTGAACATTATAAAGGGAAGATATAATCCCCACCTTTGGAAAATTAACACTATATGAAGCATAAGGAAAAGTTAAAAATGTTAACTTTTTAACCATTTAAAAAGTACCAGGTTAAATTAGATTTCATACATTATGAGACCAGGAAAGATTAGCTACAGATATTTTCTTAATAGATACTGAATTTGAAGAATGAGGGGAATACAAGAAGCTGGAAGTGAATGTGCTCAGCATGGGGAAGGAAAATGGTTATGTTAGGAATTACTAATATCACAGCCAAACTGGATCAAAGAATGCATGTTGATAAATGGTGAGAAAAAATAAGAAGATAAAATGAGTCAGGGAAAGGCCTTCCAAACAGCTTTCTCTGGCATGCCTTGAAAGAAATCACTAACCTTTGACCTGGGAAGTGACATGAAAAGGGTTTGTATGTGTCAAGAAATGCCGTGCATTCTTCTATGTAGTACATTATTCCCAGGCACATAAATCAGAAAGCAAGGGAGGCTGCTTCAGCTGTATCAGGAACCAGTTTCATACCATGAAAACTAAGACAACTGACTTTCTAGGACCTCTCCCTATAAGCACACACATACACACAACAACCATTTTCTATCTCATTGAAAGTCATGGCATACTTCCTTCAAATTATTGATTACATTATCCAAGAATATAAACCTAGCCAATAAAGTGTACCACTTCTCTATCTTGTTTTATCACTTGTCTAAATTTTCCAATTTTCAAAACATATTAATCTTTGATAAACAAATAGTAGCAGAAGTTAACCTTTAAAATGTAACCTCCAAAGACACAATAAATGTTGTTTAGGGGTAGTGGTACTATTTACTTAATCAACATCCCTCTAAATACTTTATTGGGTATCCTAAAATAGAAACAGTGGGTTCAAGAAAGAAGATTCTAAAACAGATGAGTCAAGAGATATTACCCCAGCATGACTCCTCAAAACAAGTCTGGAGTGTGCTTAGGCTCAACCTTGCCTCTTCTATGAGAGACAGATTTTCCAGTGTGATATCTTTTTTCAACATCTGGGAAGAGAAAGTTTATCCATATAAGCTGAAAAAGTTGACTCTAGGAAATTTCTTCTCAGCTAATGGGCCTGAGAAAGTCTATCGACGAAAGCATTTGCAATGAGGTTCACAAAGTATTAAGACAGAAAGGAGAATGGAAAAGAATAGAAATACAAATATGGAGATTTACCAAAGTAACTGAGGGTATTTGTGCAGGTATAGTATGGTCATAAATAAACACAATACTGGAGCAAAGGTGAGTCAACAGTAGATAAGATGGAGTACTTTAAACCATCAAGCTGGAATGATACTGAAATGATCACTAGATATGTTTGTCAAAGTAACGCTTTACAAGAAGAGGAGCTGAAGGGAGAGAATCAATTAATAAATTAATGAACACTTTGCCAAATGGGAACTTTGTTCAGAGTCAGTACAACTGATAAGGATCACTATGAATTTGAAAGTGTGTCATCCCTCACTCTCCTCATCCACACTGTCCATTTTGATAAACCGATAACCACCTGTATTAGATACTTTTCTCATTCCAGTGACAAAATATTGATCACAGCAATGTGAAGGAAGGACTGAATCTGGCTTCTAGCTCCAGATGCTCTGCATGGTGGGGAAGTCATGGAGGCAGGAGCACAAGGCAGCTGAACACATTGTGTCTGCAGCCAGGAAGCAGAGAAAGATGAATGCTGGTGCTCCACTCACTTTTTCCTTTATATTCAGTCCAGGACCTCAGCTCATACATGGTGCCACTCACATTCAGGGTGACTCTTCCCTCCTTGATTAAACCTTTCCTGAAAACATTCTCATAGCTACAGCTAGGGATGTGTCTCCCTGGTGATTTCAAATCCAGTTGACAATGAAGATTTACTACAGTATCACTATGTACAACACCGTTTACAAGTTTCTCAAAAATGAGATGCAAATCATTTGACTAGATGTTACATCTAAGCATTCCATATAACCATCAAAATTAATTACTTCCAAGTGTCTTTAACAAGACAACTAACAGTATTTTGGAAGGCAAAATATCATTAAAGCCTGGCTAATTCTTTCTCAGTAGTTCCCTCGGTTGCTGCTTCATTTCTCTTAGTTTACATGGTACAAGTATTTTCAAGGGGTTATGTAATGAATCATAATAAAATTAATTATCTCCAGACTGATGAGGTCATAGATTTTTCAGGGTTCTTGAGTCCCAATTATTTTTAGCAGAATTTCTTCCCCAATTGTTCCCTGTTCTATTTGGCATCTTATCTCAAAACGGTACACGTTTGCTTTTTGCTTCCTGAATTTTTGTTGGTAGTTTTCCATTAACAAAATAACAATCCCTTATTCATATTCAGTAAAGTAACATAATGTCATTTCTGTTCAATTCAGCAAGATTAGAAGTAAGTCACTGTAAATTACTAGTACTGCCAAGGGTGAGATATAAAATAGTGGATAATATTCTTCAGACACCTGGAAGTAATCATGAACACAGCTACGGCTTCATTGTCACATAAATTTATAGAAGTATAACTTCAGCAATAAGAGAATATTTATAGCAAGGTCCAATATTTTAAAAACAAAAGTATACATTCTTTTCACAAAGAACAATCTTTTTCTAAGTTATTGGTGCTCAATTTCTGACATACAGAGACACATTGCAGTTGGATAAATTGACAACTTGAAAGAAGTCATTGATAGTTCCGTGCTTGAATATAAATGTATATAAACAGGAAATTTTAAGTTCAACCACAACTTGGTTATAAGAAGTTTAAATCGGCTTCCGGTTCAAGATGGCTGACTAGCAGACACATCGCGTCCCTCGGGAAACAAGGGTCAGAGTTTTCAGCGGGGATCCAGGTCGTGGACACAAGCTGCAGTCACACTCTGAGCTTCAGACACCTCCCAGTACAGGATTCTCACCACTGGAGGCCTCCATCGAGAACTAGCACTTGCCTTCATCATAAAACTGAAAGCTCTCTTTTTGAAGCTTGTCAGGGGCATAGAAAAAGAAGATAGGCTCCCAAACTCCTACTATGAAGCTACCATCGCCCTAATTCCCAAACCAGGCAAGGATGTAACTAAAAAAGAAAACTACAGACCCTTATCCCTGATGAACTTGGATGCAAATATCCTAAACAAAGTCCTAGCAAACCGAATACAAACCCATATCAAGTCTATAATTCACCCTGACCAAGTCGGCGTCATTCCAGGGATGCAGGAATGGTTCAACATACGCAAGTCGATAAATATAATTCACCACATTAACAAACTCACCCGCAAAAAAACCACATGGTCATCTCAATTGATGCTGAGAAGGCTTTTGAAAAAATTCAACACCACTTCATGTTCAAAACCCTGGAAAAAATAGGCATATACCTCAACATGATAAAGTCAATATACAGATCTCCTAAAGCACAAATCTTCTCAATGGGGAACAACTCAAGGAGTTCCCGCTTAACTCAGGAACAAGACAGGGATGTCTACTCTCACTGCTATTTAATATAGTGCTTGAAGTTGTAGCCCAAGCAATAAGACAGGAGAATAGCATAAACGGGATACAAATCGGAAAGGAAGAAGTCAAACTATCCCTCTTTTCAGATGACATGATATTATATATATCAGACCCAAAGAACAGTATAAGTAAACTCATGAAGGTGATCAATGCCTTCAGCAGAGTGGCAGGATACAAAATTAACACACAAAAATCAGTAGCCTTTCTATATACCAAAGACAAATATTCGGAAAAAGACATCAGAGAAACTGTCCCGTTCTCTATATCCTCAAATAAAATTAAATACCCGGGGATATCACTAACCAAGGTAGTGAAAGACTTATATAAGGAAAATATTGAAACACTCAAGAGGGAAATAGAGGAGGATGTGACAAGATGGAAAGATATTCCATGCTCATGGATAGGGAGGATCAATATAGTAAAAATAGTCCTGCCAAAAGCAATCTACAGATTCAACGCAATGCCAATAAAAATCCCAACCTCCTTCTTCACAGACATAGATAAAATAATGTCAAAATTTATTTGGAAAGGTAAGAGACATCGAATAGCTAAAACTATTCTGAGCAAAAAAAAATTACGCAGGAGGTATCACCATACCTGACTTTAAAACATACTATAAAGCCATAGTAAATAAAACAGCATGATATTGGCAGAAAAACAGACAGTCTGACCAGTGGAATAGAATTGAAGTCCCAGCCTTTAATGCAAGTAACTTCAGCTTCTTAGTCTTTGACAAGGGTGCCAAAAATATATGCTGGGCCAAAGATACCATCTTCAACAAATGGTGCTGGACAAATTGGATAAACAAGTGTAAAAAAATGAAAATAGAACAACTCCTTTCACCATGCACAAAGATCAACTCCAAATGGATCAGAGACCTCAATATTAACCATACAATCCAAAACACCCTGAAAGAAAAAGTAGGAGGAACCCTACATGAGATAGGAGTAGGGAACAACTTCCTGAGCAAATCTCCAGTAGCCCAGGAAGTGTAACTGTCACTTAACCAATGGGACCTGATCAGGCTCAAAAGCTTCTGTACAGACAAAAACACCATTCTCAGAGTCAATAGACCCCCTTCAAACTGGGAGATGATTTTCGTCAGCTAGAACTCAGACAGAGGCCTACTTTACAGAACCTACAGAGAACTCAAAAAAAATTAATAACAAAAACCCAAATTGCCCCCTCACAAAATGGGGCACTGATCTCAACAGAGAATTCACAGAGGAGGAAACACAAATGGCTTTGTCCTATCTAAGAAAGTGCTCAGCATCCTTAAGCATCAGGGAAATGCAAATCAAAATGCAAACCACAATGAGGTACCACCTTACTCCAGTCAGAATGGCAATCATAAAGAAAACCAACAACAATCAAAGCTCTTGAATGCCCTCCCCAGGCCTGAGGCAAAACCCTATTGCTAAAGAAACCACAGAATGCATTGATCAGCATCAAGAGACCCTTGATGGTCCAGAATGGTATCCGGCCTCCAGATGGTAGTTAGTGCAGTGCTAGAATGCACTGCACAAGCTGCCAGGGGAAGCTGATCAATGACACTGGAGTAAACAGAGACCACTGGCATGAAACACAGACTACGGCCATGAGTAGGCTGACCACACCACCTATGGGGAGATACCAGCGAACCAAGAAAGGAACACTAGTGCAATGGAGGAGCCTGGGCCTGGGGGAGGCAATCAACAGCTTTTAAATTCGGCCAAATATTCCACTTAGTGAGGGGAAGCCTGTGACTTGAACTGGGGAATCAGTGCAATATACAAAAATATGCACCGGATCCCGTACTCTTGGGCTCCCAAGAAAAGATACACTATGGGATCGATTGACAGGGAGGCTTCTAAAAATAGAATCTTGGTAATCCAGAATTGTGTATATTTGTTAACCTAGACTGATCTCACTCTCCGATGGAGATTGTGTTTGTATTTTTCAGGATGCAGCTAGAGAGTTATGGCCCATCTAACCCTACCAAGAGACCATAAGCAGATAGCTGAGATCCTGGCAAGAGATGAGTCACCATGGTCATACTGTGGAGGATCCATATGGAGCCCCACAGAGAATGACGGGATGAACAAGGGACCCACAGCCACAGCCATTCAATCAACACAGGATACGCCAGTGAGACAGAAACCAAGGATTCTCGACACAAAAACCCCTAAGCTCACAACATTAAAGCAGCCTTAATACACACCCACCACAACTTAGGGAACTGAGCGGAAGAGGGGGCAGAAAGATTGTGAGAGCATGGTGGGGGAGAATATCAGAGGCATGGCACCCCTCAGTAACAACACACTTGGGCCATGAGAACTGGGCTGAGTACTAGGCTATCCATGGTCCCCTACCACAAGGACTGATCCAGACGACCCATGGAGGAGGATATCCAGCTGATTGGGGATGGGGAGAGGGCATTGGGGAATTGGGGATAACAACTCATTGTTTGCCCACTAAATAATGTAACTCCTTATGGACAATAAATATATATTAAAAAAGAAGTTTAAATCATATGTATAAAAACCTTTTACATTTTCTCTTTATTAGACATGCAGCTTATTTATATTGAACAAGGTAAAAATAGAAATTGCTTTCTTGGGGGCCCTTAAAGCATCCTTCTTCCCAGTAAACATTAATGTCATGATTATTTTGCATAGAGCAATTTCTTATTAAGACAAAAATCTATATCAAGGGAGAATTCATTTTTTTCATAGTGGTAATTGCCACTATGATTATTGTCTAAAGACAGAGAAAATAGCTTCATGCAGAAAACATAAAAACTGACTTCTAGTCTTGTTAAGTAAAATAATAAAAAAACAACATTCACACATTAATTTATTCCTTCATTAAAAAATACCTATGGATAATATCTCATGCCACACACATTATTAGATAAATGGAGAAAGAAGAGCACAAAACACATTTTTTCTCAACAAAGACTCAGCAATAACATTAAAAATAAGTACTTGGAAAAGCACACATACTGTTAATTGTGGAGGTGCACAGCACATACATGAACACCTAACACAAACTTTAAAAAATATTAAAGGGTCTTCTTGTTCATATTTAGGCTGAGATTTTTTTTAATAATTACAAAGGAGTTAAGGAAAGGATAATGTAGACCAGGAATCAGACAGGGCATGAGAACAAAATTGAGAAACACCAGGTTTGCCTGAGAACATACAAAAGAGTTCCAAGATTCCCCAGAGTGAAAGGCTACTGGGCATATGGCTCAGTAAAACATGCTAATAAGTGACATACAGATCCCAGATCCTCAGTTTTATGTACCTCATTAGGGATCAACATTTACATCTGAGAATGCCCCCATGTCTGTGTGAAGAGTGGCCTTCAAAAGCCTTTTCTTTGTATAAAGGCAAATTATTCAGGAAACTGAGGACCTTAGAGCAGCAGAAGAAGCCAGGTGTTTAAATCCCTGTGCTCTCTCTATGCAGCCTTGCAGAGGATCCTGGTCTCTATCTGTGGAGTTGTTATAATAGTGGCTATAGGAATTTCTCTCTATCATGTCACTTTGTGCATGAGGAAATGACAAGCAAAATGCAGATGTATTAGAGGGGACACAGTAGACAAATACAGAAGTTAATTTGGTTCAACATGGTACCTGATTTAATATGGGAACTGAGAAAGGGATGAGATTTAAGAATGATCCGATGTCTTAATTTTGGAGACTATTAACTGATATTGAAAACACAGAAAGAAAAAATGTGGAAAGATGGTAAGATCTATTTCTTATAATTGAATTTGAAGTAGGAACAGATAAAAATGTCCAACAGACATTTGGATAAAAAGATCTTGAGGGCAGAAGAGGTATCTAGGTAGGATTCCAGATGTGAAAATCATCACCAACATTTCAATCAAAACAGTAAGAATGAAGGAGACTAAAAAGAGAATAGAAGGCTAAATAATTACCCCGCCAACATCGATATCTCTATACACTAATCACTAGAACTGTAATGTGTTGTCTTATATAGAAACATGTGATTAAAGGATTTGAGATGGAAAAATCATTCTGGATTATGGGGGAGGAGCCAATGAAATCATAAAGACCGTATAGGAGAAATATAGGAAGAAACCGAGGGAAGAAATTCACCACTGCAAATATCAATGCCTTCTGGAAAAACCCTCACGGACACATGCAGGAATAAAATTAGATAAAGGGGAATATCATGGTCCAGTCAGTAGACATATAAAACTATTATAAGTAAAAGTCTGGCTGTCCAATCAATACTAAAGGAGGCAGAATGGTTTCATAATGTTCAGCCTGGAAGGAGAGACAGGAGGGAGAAAAGACAGAAGGTGGGAGAGGGAGGGAAGAAGGAAAGGAAGGCAGAAAAATAATAACAAAATACTTGAAAGAGAGTAGGACCTCATGTGGCCACAATCAGCTAGGAAAGAGGGAAGAGATGAGTGCCTTAAAGACATTAGCATCAGGACATCTCAGCGGGTACAGGAGGAAGTATTGAAGCAAGTCTGGACTACCATGTCTGGTTTAACCACCTACGTAGCCAACTGAAATAGGGGACAGTAGTGTTACCTATGTATGTAAAATTTTATGTATAGCTTTATTCTAGTGGTTTTTTAAATTAATTTTTTTTAAAAAAAAATTTAAGCCGGGTGTGGTGGCGCTCAGGAGGCAGAGGTAGGAGATTGTCGTGAGTTCAAGGCCACCCTGAGACTACATAGTGAATTCCAGGTCAGCCTGGACTAGAGTGAGACACTACCTTGAAAAACCAAAAAAAAAAACTATTGGACTCTTTAGCAGTGAAGAACACAGACCTGAGTAGACAAAAGTAAAAGATGGCTATTATAGTTAACCTTCCCGTTGCTGTGACAAAGAACCTGACAAAAAGCAGATGATGGGATAAATGGGTTTATTTTGGCTTACAGACTCAAGGGAAAGCTCCATCCTGGCAGGGAAAATGATGGCAAGAGCAGAGGATGGACATCGCCTCCGCCACAGCACTGCAAACAGAAACAGGAGAGTGTGCCAAAAACTGGCAAGGGGAAGCTGACTATAACCTCCAAAAGCCCCCCCACACACACAACACAGCTCAACAAGTTTCCAATTCCAAAACTGCCATCAGCTGGGGATCAAGCATTTAGAACACATGAAGTTTATGAGGGACAGCTGAATCAAACCACTACAATGGCTAATAATTATGGGACTATTCGGAGGAAATGACAGAATAAAGTTACAGTAGAGAAAATGTTCAGAATGAAAATGTGCAGGGGAAATACCAGGCTCACAGTAAACAAATCTCTGCATATCTTATTGAGGCAGTTAGGGTGAGTGTGCCCCCAAAGTAAAAAGAAAGGATGTCGTAGGACTTACCCTTATGATCTTTGCTAGAGATCAGAGAAGAACCTGGCATGTCCTTGTCTCTTGCCTAACCTGTTTTTCCATGAACAGCTTGGGCCTTTCCCCGGGATGGAGGTCTTCGTTTCTAGAATTCAGATCTAATCCTGGCATTGTGGTTGGTCAAGTTTAAGACCCCAGAACTTGGTGTCATGGACCAATCAACTCTCTCTGACTCACCTGAGCCAAAAGATATAAAAGCCTTTACCAGGGGCAAGAGGTCCCTTGGCCTTCCTGCTCAGACTCCTGAACTTCCAGGTCCTCAGCTAAGCCCTCCTCCCCCTGACTCCCACATGGGCTCCCTGCCCACTCCTGCACTCCACAAGACAGGAGCTCTTGACACTTTATTTTCTTTCCTCTCTAACTCCTCTTTTTAATCTAATAAATCTAATAATGTATCTCTGAACCTTACCCTCTGGTATATGGATTTTAGGTCTTTAAATTGCTAAGACAAGAATCCAGGGCACTCTAAATTTGTTGGTGCATTGGCACACTGCTGTATTGGCAAGGAAACCCAAAATTCCTTTTTCATTACCTTTCAAGCAAGCACCTTTAACTGCTAAACCCTCTCTCCAGCCCATATTTTCCCTTTCATAATTCTAGCATTTTCTTCTGTTGTGTGAAGCTATTTCCCCAAGCCATTATGAAGCCTTCACTCTAAAGAGAGATACATAACATCACTTAGATTCTATGAAGACTTTTTAAATTATAATGTAAATTAGTGTCCAAATTCTTGCTCACAAGAAAACTTTACTTTGACCACTATAGTGCTTTAAATATCAGATACCTTTATTGCCTAATAGCATATACTACTAAAAAAACAATACCAACAGAGCAAAAATTAAGCCTCTTTATACAATGATTGATTAGCAAAATAATTCTCTTTATGTTAAATATATATGACATAATATCACTGCAGGTGCTAGTGAAGGAGATGTTTAGCTAAGTAAGTAACTTAGGGAAATGGTGTTGCTTGACTGAAAATAAACAGAAAAGACACTGTGTATGTACAATATGCTGTTAGTCAGTAGATTTGTTCTTAAATGGATACCAATCACCACTGCTGAAATACTTGATGTGTTTGCTGGGGTTGGAAATAAGTGAATAAATGGTAAATGAACGTTATGAACACAATGCAGGTTTCTCTTTTTTCTCTCTTCTCTTTCCCCTTCCATGTTGGAGATTGAACCCAGGGCCTTGAGCATGTTAGACAAGTGCCTTACCTCTGATCTATATCACTTATATCCCAGCCCCTAGTTTTTCCAATGTGGGAAGGATTACAAATAACCGAGTGTTTGGTCTAAAATAATTCATGTAGTGAGTTACAATAAAAGACATCCGTATGAACTCGTGTTTACTGATTGGAGATATAGATAGATATAGACAGATAGATAGATGATAGATGGAAAGACAGATGATAGACAGATGGATGATAGAAGTGTGCATGCATGAGTATGTAACACATATTTCCAAGTACTCTCCACTGAACAAAGAGCTTGAAGCACTGGCACCCAAGAGCAGTAAAATCCCTAAGACCTCATTTCTAAATTCCATTTCTAATGAAAGAATCCTAGAAACATAACTGACTCTAGAGAAAGTACCAGGAAAACACAAGGCATTCCCAGAGCTTCTTGTAGAGTGAAATACAGAAAATAAATGGAATCATAACTAAGTCAATAAACAGGAGGTTTAATTGCCCAAGGAGCCTGAATCCAACGTGAAAGAATTCCCAGGGGCTAAACAGGCTATTCAACAAGAAGAATTTGAACAAAATAAAGTCATTATTACACTATAACCTAAAGTATAAAATAAATAAGAGTACCTAGTATACAGATAAATTACTGAATAAAAAATAAATAGGGAGCTGGAGCTGGAGGAAATGGCTCAGCAATTAAAGACATTTGCTTGCAAAGTCTGCCAGACCAAACCCAATTCTCCAGTGCCCATTTGAGGCCAGATGCAAAAAATAAATAAAAAAGGTGCAAGTGTCTGGAGTTCATTTTCAGTGACCAGAGGCCCTGGCACACTCCCCCCAACCCACCCACACAAACATGTCTGCAAATAAATTATGCTTAATTGATGTTTGACAAAGATGCCAAGATCCCACAATAGGGAAAGGACTCTTCAATGAGTAGTGCTGGAAAAAGCTGATATCCACATGCACAATAATGGAATTAGACCTGAGTCCCATCCCATATAAAAACTTTAAAATGGGTTAAACACTGAAAATGAACTGCAACTATAAAACTATCAAGAGAAAACTTGGGGGGGGGGGCGGAAACTCCATAACCTTGGATTGGGCCAAAGATATTTTTTATCTGACCCTGAAATCAAAACCAAAAAGTAAGAAAATATTAGTATACTAAACTAGTAAGCTTCTAGTATAAAATTAAAATAAATACATAAATTATTAAGAACGCAGTTTAAAAAGTAAAAGAAAACCTGCATGATTGGACAAAACATTTACAAATCATCCTCCCCTAAGGAGTTAATATCCAAATTATATAAGGACCTTACTCTATAGCTGTGCGTGTGTTTCTGTTGTTCATATGTGTGGGCACACATGTATACATGTGGCTGCATGCTTGTGTTGGTGAGAGGACAACCTCAAATGTTGTCCCTCATGAGTACCAATGACATGGGGTCTCTCATCAGCCTTAACTCATCAATAAAGCCAGGTTGGCAGGCCAGTGAGTACCAGAGATCTTCCTGTCTCTGCCTTTCTAGCTCTGGGATTAAAGGTGCATACCACCACGCCCAACATTTTACACAGCTACTGGGATCCTGAGGCTTGCAAGCAAGCACTTTATTGATTAAACTGTCTGTCTACCCAGCCCAAAAATAAGTGAAGAACTTGTGCAACTCAAAACAAGGAAGCAAATGCAATTTAAGCTGGACAAAGGACATAGACATTTTTCAAAAGAAGGCACATAAATAGCTGATTGGTACATTAAAAAATGCTTGATAGCTCTAATCATCATGAAGGTGAAAACTGAAATCATAGTGAGATATCACCTGTTAGAATAGTCATTGTGAAAGAACAAAACCAGAGATAGCAGGAGTTAGCAAGGATATGGGAAAAGAGAAATCATGTTTACCTGTTAGTAAATTTGTATAGCTGTTAATGAAAATAACATGGAGTTTTCTTTACATCTTCAAAAATAAAACTACTGTGTGGTCCAGCAATCCCACATCTGAGTATATTTGTAATAGAAATTTAATTAGTATATCAAAAAACTTCACTCCCGTGTTCATTGTAACATTATTCACAAGAACCAAAATATGGATTCATCCTTGGATGTGTGTATAAAGAAAATGTAGTGTATGCACACAATAGGATACTACTCAGCCTGTAAAAAATAAGAAGATTCTAGTATTTGTAACTTCATGGATAAACCTGGAGCTACATACTAAGTCACATAAGCCCGACACCAAAAGAAAAATACTGCATAGTGTCAACTATGTATGGAATCTCCTGATCTGAACTCATAGAAGCAGAGTTGAATGCTCGTTTCTAAGCCCCCGAAGGGACAGGGGATTAAGGAGATATTAATCAAAGGATATAAAATATTGAGTTTATTTTTCTTTTATCAACTGATATATTTAATACTTATTAGAGTACTGCAAGGCAGTGCCCAGTGAAGAATCTGAGTGAACAAATATTAACAATAGTCTTTGCTTTTTATTGGTTACTGGCATATAAGGGTCGGGTACCAGATCCTAAATCCTTTAGATGCACACTCCTTCTATCACATTATATGAGAATGGCCAGCTCATACTTCCCCCCCCCCTTCAAAGAGGTGAGTAGGACATGGTAAAACACCCTTAGCCATCTTATTCAAATAGGAGCCAGAAAGGAAAAGAAAAAGAAGAAAAAAGATATGACAATGCCATGGGGTCAGAAGCCAAACCTAGGAAGAGGTATTTCCTCACATAAAATACTGAAAAATCGTTTAAATGTTCCATCTGATATTATACATTCAGATACATAACTTAGATAGCGAGCATAAAAAAATCAAATATTATTTAGAAAGAAAAAATTATATATACTCCTACTAGAATAGCTCACTTGGGAAGAAGGAGCCCTTCTTCCAGAGTTATTTTAAAATGCTGAAATTATTAACGATCAATTATTAACGATTCACATTGCTGCCACCTCATTTCTTCCCTTCACAACAACAGCAATAACGATAGCAAAAATAAGATTTAAGTAATTGCCTGCTCTGATGGACCACACAACAGTCCTCTACTTACAATTTAGCCCCATCTTGTGGCAGGCTGGGGACTGTGACTAAAGACTCCCACTGTTGTGTTTTTGAGACAATAGGCATAAATGATCATGTCTACGCTTGTGCTTAGGTAAAATGAAAGCAGACAGGAAAGACGTGGCCAGCAGTGAATGACTTCTTAGATCCTCCACAGAGACGTCGAGAGGAGTTTGTGAAGTACTTTGAATTCCTTAGACAAACCACTTTTCTTAGCATAAATGTTTTTGCAGACCAGTGTTAAGTAACAAATGTCTTCATGTAACTTCTTCCTCTGTCTCAGCAAACCAGAAGCAAAAGAACTTATAATCTATCTTTGGAAACTAGATAGGAAAATTCAAACCACTTAAAATGAACAGATGACGTTGTTCTACAATGTCTACCACCAATATAATTTTGGAGCAGATGACAGTTTACAAAGCTATTAAGGAAGGCATTTCAGCAAAGATTCATGCTGATCAGTGACATTCAGAGGAATCATGAAACTGGAATTTATTTCTTTGACTTCCTTTTTTTGCATTCAAAATTATGTGGGGAAATGCATTCTGACTGCCTTTCACCATAAAAGCACTGGAGTTTTTTGGAAGTGCCATTTGGAAATAGAAATGTCTTTAGTTTGACCTTTCAATGCTAAATGGAACTTGTTCTATGTAATCCAAAATAGATATTTACGTCTATCTAATTTAGCCATTATACAACTCCAAATATGATTACTCATAAAGATTTGTCAGAAGAATTACTGAGATGACCATATAAGTAAATTTCACTGTATTAGATACTTCAGTAATATTTTTTAAATATTTATATTTTGATCAGTGTCAAGGTGGCCTGCAAAGTAAGCATGAAAGTAAACATGAATTGTAAACACATTTAGAGTACTTCAGTCAGTTTCTTGACTTGCCACAAAATTGACAGTTATTAAAGTCCAAAAGCCCTTCCAGAATCTATGACTTTACCTTCAAAGAAAGAATGTGCAACTAAAATTATAGTTAATTAATTAATTAATTGATTAAAATATGCACTCTTGCTTGATTCAGTAAAATCAGTTTCTGAAACACCATACACAATTCCTTTGTAAGTGGGATGGGATGTTTTCATATTGAATTAAATGTCATGCTTAGTCATTTATTTTCATAGATACTTTATTTCCATTTTTGATTAATATTTTATTGACAACTCCCATAAATATAAACAACATATCATGATCATAATCCTCTCCCTTATCCCCATCCCAAGTCCCCCCTCAATTGAATTCCTAGGTTCTGGCTCTCCTCTCTCTTCACTGGAGGATCCACAGCAGCAAAGGATTAGAGGCAGCACCTTTGGCCTCCCTTCATGAGTTTGTGTGTGTTGGTGGCAGTAGGTCAGCCTAGGAGGGGACTACTTAACCCAGAGGATGCAAAGTAACAGCAGCTGCCATCAGATTTTGAAAACTCCAGCACACTCACGTCTTGCATCTGGCACCAAGAGATGTCTGACAACTAACTTCTAGAAAGGGCACATTCCATATCATTAATCAACCTGCCTACCAGAAGCTTTTAACACCTTTTAATAATAAAGCTCTCACAGAGTTCCCACTTGCACTTCTCTCCAAAACATGCTCCTGGGAAAGATGAAGTGTTGCTGACCACAGTGTGAACCTCCTAAAATATAAATGAAGACAAATCCGTGGCTACTTTTAGCACACAATAAGCTGATGGCATGGAGTTCATTGTCCACAATAATGAGAAGATGGTTTGGTGGCGTAAGTATATTCTAAAGTAGTTGCTTTTGCAGTCAGGGGAGGCTGTCACACATTCGCATCTGGCACCTACAGAATCATCCTGGACTCTGTGTTTGTACACCTTTGCAAAGGTGGCCAATGAGCAACAGAATGAATACTGGTCTAGAACAGTCTGACCTAGCAGCTTGCCTGCAGCAATGAAGATCCCTTGGTCAAGAACACTGGAGCAGTGCTGGCATTCCAGTGAGGCTTCTCAGCACTGCGACCTCCGGGAATGCTTCTCCTCTGCCTTTATGGTTGCCTGTTTTTAGGGAATCTCTTTAAATTGTATCTGTTCCCATCACAGAAGTGCAATAACTATACACAAATGGAATATTTAAACATAATCATAAATGTGATTGTGAGAGATCCATGACAGCTACAATGAAGTAGTCTCCTGTCAGTGCATACAGGGCACTTTAGTAAATGTCACATTTGGGTCAAGTTTATTAAAGAAACAGCCTAAATCAGAGCACTGACACTGAGTATCTATGGATTCTTCTAAGACCAAAGGTTTGCATCTGTACAATTAACAGAAGTAATAGTATTACTTTGAAGGCATGTTAAATACTCTGAGAATCTTGGTTTTACAAACTTCATCCTGTGACATCCTGGCCTTGTTCTTTAACTGCCACACATTGGAGTCAAACTGATAAGGCTTTGCTCAATGCCTTTTGCATAAGGTTTCAATGCTATATTTATTTTCGCTCAACAGATAAGAATCTTGTTGCACAGAGATTAGAGGCAATGTTCTCAGGTTTGACTGATTGTGATTAATAGGAAAGAAGCTCAGACCACCTTAGCCATCATTCAATGTTTTCTTCCCACAAGATACTAACCCTCTCTTCCACACCAACATTCAGGGCTCAAAACAAAAGCTTTTAAACAGCTGCTAAAGCAATCTCAGAGCTAGATTGTTCTAGTCTTGTGAATGTTTCAAATTCTTGAGCCACTGACTGCAGGAGACTTACTATTGCCCTCCCCTTGCACCTCACAACCAAGATTGAGCAATAGCAGAGAGAGCTTATGAGTGGTGAGAGGGGAAGGTGGCTGGGTCTAAGTCAAAAAGCAGTCTGCATGATGATGTGAAAAGGTTTTCTCATGTTAAAATTGCCTGGTTCTGTTGCATGAAAAAAGTTGTCATTTAAAATTAAAGATTTCAAATATAAAAAAATAAATATTTCAAGCTGGGTGTGATGGCACATGCCTGTAATCCTAATATTTGGTAGGTAGAGTCGAGGATCGAGAGTTTAAAGCCAGCTTCTGCTACTTGAGTTTGAGATCAACTTGAGAATCATGATAAATACATATAAATACATAATAATTTTAATGAAACAAATCCATTCTCCCTTTTATATACATGACATAACTACCTTTGTAATTGACAATAATGTCTTTTTTCTTTTCACCTCTGTAATGGTTAGGTTTTGTTGTCAACTTGATCTTTTTAATTATTTGGGTGAATCTCTGATATTGTTCACAGGAAGGCAGGATGTAGGGAAGCTAGAAATTAACATCACTTGCTGGGAGGGCAGTACAGGAAGGAAATTCCAGAGACTTGGGAAGCCAACAAGTCTGGGATAGGCTTTCAAGATCCCACCCTAAGGCGTATAAAGGGGAAAGAAATCTCCCTTGCCCTTGCCTGTTTTGTTGTTGTGTGTGTGGTGCTGGTGGTGGGTTTCTCTCTCTGCTTGGACCTGTGAAAGGGAGCCAGCTTCTCTCACCATTATGGAACTTCCCCAGGATCTGTAGCTTTAATAAATCCTTTCCTCCCATAACTGTACCTGGTTTGGAGATTCATTCCAGTGGCATGTGGCTGACCACAGCAACCTTCCTACCTACTTTGTTCACAGAAAATTATTTCCTTTTTATTTTTTAGTAACGTTTGTATGCTAGTTATTGGTTGGCAGATTCTTAACCAATTTTAATACCTTTCTCCAAAATGCCTATTTTTCTTGTAAACAATAATTTAGTGTTCAGTATAGCTTTAGATTTCTGTTGCCCCCAAATAACATAATAATAGTTGTCATTTGGGTCTAGTATGTGTCAGTCAGTATGCCAAGTGTTTTAGAAGAACTCTCTCTTATGAGCTTCATTTAATCATTAAGGTTTCAGAGTAATGAAGAGACTGACTGAGATGCAGGGGGCCTAAATAACTCACTAAGCCCATACAGCTGTAGAAAAAAAAAAAAAAACACAAGCTCAGTTCTCTGACTCCAAAGCATCTATAGGGTTGTGATGTAGTTAGTAACTATAAAATATGACACAGGTGTGGTGTTGTAGACCAGTTTTTCTTAATAAAAAGAATCACCTTTTCTATCATTTTAGCAGCTCCAAGAATCAGAATGTATCTTATAATTGGTATGAATATCAGATGTATCTGCATTACTTTCCCCCTCCCTACTCATCTCACAATCAACAGCAAAACAGGATGAAGGTCGGATGGAAGCGCTTGGCCTTTCCTGGAACTGTCCTTGATTGTTCTCATGCCTCTTCCACCTGTCTGGGTCAAGTTAAAAATACATCAATGATGGCATTCAAATTCAAGTAACTGTGGGCCCAATAGAATTGCAATAACTCAGCCCTTTGCAAAATGCGCCAGCTGTGTTGGTTCTTGTGTTCAGCAACTTATCTAGATCTGCCAATCTGCCCTTATAATCTTGTTAGATTCTCATTGCTGGGACAATACACTTGACCAGAAGCAAGTTATGGAAGTAGAGAGTTTATTTCTAGCCTACCGTTTCAAGAGGCAGTTTCATCACGGCATCAGGGAAAGATTGGGGAGAGCTGACAGCTAGGCATCACATGACCACATCAGCCTGCAGGAAGTCCAGAAGATGAGCTGAGGGAGGCAAGAGGAATTGGCCATAACACACCAAGTCCCCCCAATGACAATTTCTCCAACAAGACTCCACGTCCCAAAGGTTTACCAATCTTCCCAAATGATGTCATCAACTGGGAATTATTCAATCACATGAGCCTATGGGGGACATTTTACACTCAAACCAACACAAAGCTTAAGGACTGCTTGTTTTGCTGGGTCTCACAAGCCTCAGCAGCATCTGCTAGTAGCATTCTTCCCATGGAATCTGACCATGAGGTCAGGAACAGCAGCAAAAAAGAGACACTCCATTGGGCCTCTTACTCTGTCTACAGTATCTATCCTCCCAAGAGGCAATTATGAACATGTAAGTATTCATCAAAGACGACCTCTACATGGTGTGTTCCACCATGTCACCTGATCCTCCAAATGAGCCCAAATACCATTGTCTCAACTGGATCATTTCCAAGGCCCTGCTCCACCCACTTTACATAATTCATGTCAAGTGAGGAGGTTCTCATATAGGGTTCCACCATGAAGACAATGTCACTATCCAACTCTGGTACTCTAGGTGATCTTAAACCATGGCAGGTTTGAAACACTATCAAGCCTCACTACACTCTCCATTGTACTTTTTCTGTAACTTTTTTTAGCCTAATGGCATACTTCACATCCCCATCCCATATTTATAAGTATTTGTTTATATTCCTTAATTTTTATAGCTTTTATCACCACAGATAAGTTTGTTTCTAATTTGTAGTTTTCTTTCTCCCTCCCACACCCAATCATCCTTGTCTACAGCCTTGGAATGGAGCTCAGAACACAAGGGAGTTTGTTAAATAGTCATTTACCAGATTAATAAATTTGTCATATTTATCACTATATAAGCTGGCTTTAGAGGAGCTATCTGTACACAAAATCACCATTTAATGCAAACTTTTGTGCAAGCCAGGTTCAGAAAGAGAGACCACCAACCCCTGAGTAGAGAAGAGAGGAATCTTGGCTCTTTCGGGAGTATGGCCTTTCCACAACCTCTCATATAGTCTTTATCGAATGTAAATAATAGTGACTTCTTCACAGACTTATTTTAAGGATTAAGTAAAAATACCTACAACAAAGTCTATGGAAATATATAAACCCCATGAAGGGAGAGTTTTGTGTATCCAACATTCTCCCCAAGGTCTTATATAGTATTTTGGAATTGGTAGGTAAGAGATCTTTGATGAGTACTCTGAATTAACCATCAATTGAATGACTGTGCAAAGATCTCATGGGGTGCCTGAGATGTCTGGAATGATAAGAGTAGGGAGTTCTTGGGGCTAGGGAGATGACTCACTGGGTATGATAGTTAAATTTTGTTGTCAACTTGACCTGTTAGTAATCTTGGGTGGGTCTCTGAGATTGTTTACAGGAAGGCAGCCCTCTCAGTAATGGGTAGGATGTTTGGAGGCTAAAAACAAGAATCCCTTCCTAAGAGAGCAGTGCAGGAAGGAAATTCCAGAGACTCAGGAAGTCAACAAGTCTGGAGAAGGGTTGCAAGACCCCACCCTAAGGCTATATATAGGGAAAAGAAATTTCTCTCCCACCCACCTGCATGTTTGCTGTTGTGTGTGTGTGGTACTGGTGATGATTTTTCTCTCTCTGCTTGGACTATGAAAAGGGGTGCCAGCCTCTTTCACCATTATGGAAATTCCTCTGGACCTGTAGCGTCAACAATATCTTTCTTCCCCTAAACTATGCCTGGTTTGCAGCTTCATCCCAGTGGAGTTTGGCTCTGATTCTGAGTAAAGTGCTTATCACTCTAAAGCCAGATGTGTCTGGAAGGCATTTTCAGTGGCTGGAGGCCCTGGCGTACCCATTTTCTCTCTCTCTCTCTCTCTCTCTCTCTCTCTCTCTCTCTCTCTCTCTCTCTCTCTCTCTCTCTCTCTCTCCCTCTCTCTCGCTCTCTCGCTCTTGTAAATAAAATAAAATAACATAAATAAAATAAAAGTGAAGAGGGACTGAAGAAGGGACCCAACATCATCCTTTGCCTCCACAGTCAACTGCAGGCATGTGCATCCATACACATGTGCATCCACACATATATGAACACTTACACACACCACACACGTATACACACATAAAGAAAAGAACAGAGAGTTATCATTCCCATCCTTTCAATGTCAGATAGAAAAAGCACTGAAATATCTGACAGAGAATTTTCCTAAGAAAGAAATTTTGCCAAAAAAAATAATTAGGGTAAAAACTGAAAATGACAAATGGCTTATATTAATTATAAATTTCTCAGTAGTGAAGCCAAAAATTACCATCTTTTTCTTTCAGGACCTTTACAGGTTTGCTTTTTGGCATACAGAATGTTTTATTTTTGTTGTTACCTAAAGCAGATTTTTTTAAAATAATGTTTGTTGGTACCCGCACTGTCTGGATTCACAGTACCTGACTGAGAGTGTGCTCAATTACTCTCCTACCCAATCTCTGGATCTATTCAGATCAGCACACATCCCTAAGCTCCGTCTCAGATATTTCTGTGGAGTGGTGGCCTAAAGCTAAAACTGGGTGCCAAGTCACCTCTCAGTTTGGAGAATCTGAAAGTTCCATGGGAAGGTGTTGAAATAGTCATTAAGTGTATCCATGACCCTGTAGTGATTACTGACAACCCCATGAGAAGGTTCCTCAGTGGAATGGGGGCAGGAGAGAGGGAACATAGATTATAACCTGATGGGAATGTGATCAATTAGCAATATGCTCATATATTAAAAGTTCTCAATGAAAAATCATGTAATACTCTTTGAAATATTATACTGTATTTAAGAGCATATTGAGGAATCCAGAAGCTCTTAAAACAATGTTTGCATGAATATGGAAGGGCAGCATGGGAGAATATTCTACTACTAAGTAGTACTCTGATGCTAACATTAACCACTGTCCATTGAACAATAATGATGCTGAATAAATTATTAACTTTTTAATGTTTTCTTCCTCCTGCATAATTGAACAATTTTATAAGCAATTGCCTTGAAACCCTGAGCCATCTCTCCAGCCCCTAATTTAATAATTTTAATCCCTTCTTCCTTTCATTCATTATAATTTGTATTTCTACAGAGAAGGAAAGAAGGGCTGTGCTCTTTTAGAGAAAGTACTTAATAAGAAATATTTATACACAGTAGGAAAATGTTTAACCAAAGATACATGTAGTGCAGCTTAAAAGAACGCCAACCTTAGCCATCTTTAGAGTAGAGGGGCCTGGTGGGGAAAAAATAAGATTCTCAACCCAATTCCCTGAATGTATACATGCATGTCAGCTAGCTGAGCAGTCCATGTTAGGGTGATGGAAAACTGACAGCAAAGCCTGACAGACAGTAGGGGCTTTGAACAATATTGTCGTTAAATAACAGTTCTTCAAAAAATTTATTGTGAAAGTGATAATAATATAAACAACTAAAAGAAAAGAGGTTTTATCCACATGCACAAATAACTTTATGTAAGTATGATCATAGCAGAACATACTTCATATTCCTGTATAATATTTATAGCAAATATTTTCTATGTAGCATTCAAATTGTTTATATTTGATTATCACTTCATAGATGAACCAGAACATGCTGGTAAACAACTAAGGTTTTTTTCATTGGGAACTTACTTTAGGTGATATAAGAAATATATGTATATGTGAATATAACTTTGAAAATTTTAGTATGACTCACTGTCTTTGTAAATGTTCAATGTCCATTTAAATGTTCACTTAAGAAATGTTCATACCTCACCATTGATCAATGCTTTGTGCAAATAGAGCTACTTTAGAAAGTATCCCCAAACCCTATTACCATTCTTTCATGACCATTATCATGTAGCAATAGGTCATGAACCCTGTGATGAATGTGCCCTTTAGAGAAAATGTCTAATACCCAGAAGTCTGAAGATTACAATTACTCAATCTATAGTTCATCAATTTCTCTGTTTTATTTTGTTGCTTAAAATTAAAGTTAAACAAATAAGAGACATTTGTTTCTTAGAAGTCTGGAGGCTGAGAAATCTAGAATCAAGGTTTCAAGAGGTCAGGTTGCTGCTGAAGCCTCTTTTGCCAGTGTAAACACATATGCCTTCTCATATTTTCTTTAGTCTATGATTACAGGAGTTGGGAGAGGTGCAGGAACATTGATTTGAAAATAAGGACCATTAACTCTGTAAGATTAGAACCCCAAACTTAAACCACATTTAATCCTCACTACTTCTTTAAATGCCCTCTCCCCAAATACAGCCACATTGAGGTTTAGGACCTCAAAATGAATTTTAAGGGAGACACAAATATTGAGTGAATCCCCACAATTCCACCATCTGTGGGAGATGGTATCATATTGAGAGACATAATAACTGTTCTGTGTTCTTGACAGGAAGATCAATTGTTATATAAGAATATATGCGAGATTGTCAAGTAGAAAAGGCATGGAATCATGTTTAATTTCATATCTCAATTAGACTGAGCCTCGAATGTATACATATTTGATCAAATATTATGCTGGGAATTCCTGGGAAAGTGTTTTGGGTGAGTTTAACCTTTGAAGTGACAGATTCAGTAAAGGATAGTGATCACTCTAAAGTGACTGAGACTCATCCAATCAGTTGAAGACCAGAGTCGTACACAAAGTTGACCCTCTTCCAAGTAAAAGGGAATTCTTTCTGCTGAATTGCCTTTGAGCTGGAGAACATTGTTTCCCCTACTTTCTCATTCAAATTATCATCATCTCTCCTGTAAATCTGAGCATAAGGCCTGGGCCCACAACATGGGCTCTCCTAGTCTACAGTGTGCTGACCACAGGCTGACTTGCCAGTCTCCATTATCCCAGAAGCCAGTGCCTTATAATAAGTATCTGTTTCTCTTTTTCTCAGTTTTATCTCTAACACATATATTTATACAACATAGATATATGTACATATATAACACTTATTGATTATATTTCTCTAAGGGATCCTAATATACTCTTCTAGATTTTTAAAAACATTTAGCTATCCTCAAAGTTAAATGGATGTGCCTTATTTGAGAAATATTAATTATAGTAACTCACTGAATAAAGTTTCACTGTTCAATGCCAATTAAATTCTTGTTGCATAAAAGTTCATCTCTGAAGTCGAAGCATGAGAAGATGTTTCATATTTTAACAAAGTTCTTTTCAAATTCAAGTTATCCACCTCATTTTGCACGTAAGAGGAACCTCAAATTGTTTGAAGTAAAGTGTCACTGCAGAATCAGCTTTGAGGATATGCAAAGCCACAAGGGGACTCAGCCTTATTGTTTGTTTACTTCAGGCACAAACCCTCAGAACTATCTCCCCTCCCTATCCCAATGTAAAGCAAAGGTTTTCTTTTATACTATTGACAGCTTTTATGCATGTATATAATATATTTGATCATAAACACCTCCCATTACCTTCTATTTTCCCTCATTCCCTTCTCTTCCCACTGAACCCCTTCTTCCCAATGGGCCCTTTTACTTTGATCTCCTTGTGAAGTGTGTGTGTGTCCCACTGAGTTTAATTATGGTTGATTACAGGATCATATGTCTATAAAGATAATCTAGATGTGTACATGTATGGGATGAAACATGGAAGGAGGAAGAGAGAAGAATTGAAAAAGAGATGGAGGAAAGGTGAGAGAGAAGGAGAAAGGGATGAATAGGGAGGAACGGACAGAGGGAGAAACTCATAAGAAAGTAACATTCTTTTTATTTCAATATCAAGGGAAGATGAATGTGAATTGTCTTCTATATTTATGCCAGAAAGCATCAAAGTGTCTTGTAAAGAGGAGGAAAGGAATTTTAAAACTAAAAGAGAAATGTGGGGAGAGCTAAATCCTTATCTCCTTTTTTAATTACTGTTGATGGGAAAGTCACCTTCCCATTACTAGATCTGGGTCAGCTGATCTCTTTCACTTGCATATCACCAAGAACAAAAAGTGTAAAATGTTAGCACAGAAAAATTATTTTAAGGAAAAAAATCAAATTAGGATGAGTCAAATGGTTAGTGTGGATCTGAGAGAAAAACTGAGTCAAAATTGAGGCAAAACAGTCTTTTTTTTAACTATCAGGCTTTGCTCATTTCCAAAGAGAAACTGCAATCACCATGGACTGAAAAATGTACAAACACACACACACCTTGAAAAGCAGGTCATATATGTAATAAAGTCACCTAATTATTCATTATTTTGTGGATATAGAAGTCATCTAGGTAGCCATTTAACATATATTTGTTAAATATCTCCTTTTCTACTTTTCCAACATCTAAATTTATAGAACTTCCTGTCTCCAGCCCTCCCCCACACTCCCCCCCCACCCCCTACACTACTACTGAATCTCGAGATGAGTTTCAAAGACTTTGTTTGCTATATAAATTCTCACTATGTTGCCCAGGCTGCCCTCAAACTCCTTATTCCAAAAGATCCTCCTGTCTCAGCTTTTCAAGTAGCTGGAGCTACAGGATTTTTAAATGCATTGTCTACAGGGCTCCATCCCTATTCACAACACCTGAAGTATCTGAAGTTCCAAACATGAACTTCAGTATGATGTTGAATAATGATTTATAAGCACATGTATGTGTGCAAACACCCATCACAGACACAGCCTTCCAGACCTTCAGCTTGGAGTCTATCTCATTAAAGATAGCTACTACTATATAAATGATAACTGATATTTCATCCATACAGGAGCATATGACTCTTAAATATCAATTAGTGGAGTATGAGGTTTCTTGGAAAAGAAATGATAGCAAATATATTCTGTTCTCAACAAACACCGCTCACTGGTATGCTTACATCTTGTGATACACACAAATAAACATGCCCACTTTGTTGGAAGGCTACCCAAGAAACTTTTGGAAATTAACTTGCAAAAGTTTTCTACTTTTAAAATGATGCCAAATTTATTTCTAAAATGAAAAAAAAAATCAATGACTTATTGCAAGTGCAGTGAGAAGGAAAATACAGCCTCTACTACCATGATGTGAAAAATTTGACTATTCCATCTTCCCTAAAGGTCTAAAAAGGCAACACTGGGCCATTTCTTCATCACTGTCAACACCAAAAGCAGAAGAATCTGGTCACAGGTGAGCCGTGCAAAGCATTGTCTATGCGCTTTCCAGGAACATACAGGTGCGTTTCCTCACAGGTTCACAACATTGGAAACTGTTCTTTTTCTCCCTTTCCTGTTAACAAAGGTCATACTTAACCAATCATAAAGATTAAAAGGGCCAGGAGTCTTCTTTTGGATTTGCTTGCTTATGTCTTTGGCTGGATATCAAAAGCACTCAAGCATTCAATTTTGCCATCATAATTCTTTAATAATGTGTCTTGTAGTATTGATTTCAGTAAATAGACCCTAGAGAGTCTAAAACATTTTAGAGATGCTATGAATAATAAGTAGACTTGTTTGGCCATGTCTTACAGAGTAATAATAAACTTGGGAGCCAATCTCCTTTGCCTTTGTACCTGAGGCACCGACTCTGCCTATACAGACATTGGTGAGGAACTGCAACTGGCTAAGAGCTCAGGTTCCAAAGCCAGGACCACCAAGATAGGCACCTACCTGACTGACAATGACTTCTGGCTTGAGAACAATTCATTCTTTCATTTAAAAAATATTAATATTCCCGGGTATGGTGGTATACGTCTTTAATCCCAGCACTCATCAGGCAGAGGTTGGAGGATTACCATGAGTTTGAGACCACACTGAGACTCCATAGTAAATTCCAGGTCACCCTGGTCTGGAGCAAGACCCTACATTAAAAAATGAATAATGTAGAAATATTTATTGAATATTAATAATTAGCTAAGTAGTATAAGTGCTTATGATACAATTGAAGAACAAAACCAAACCTCTTGCCCTTCTAGAGTTTATATTCTAATTGGAAGACAGAGAATAAGAAATAATTATTAAAAGTACACTATATGGTAGAGCATATTACATAAACAGGAAGAAGAGAATATAATATATATATATCAGTATGAGAAACTGTCATTGTAATTAAGGGTTTCGGGTGGACCTTATGGACACATAAGAAATACATGAAGAATGTGAAGGACTTAGTCTGGTCTCTAGAATGGCATGGAAGCCACTTGGGCTAATAGGGTGTAAACTAAGAAATAGTGGGAGAGGAACCTGAAAAGGGGTGATGGGGTATCCATCACACAGGGATTTGGAGGATATTTTAAACTATAGGCTGAGTAGTACTGGGGAGTCACTGTGCAGATGTAAGCAGAGGAATGGTATCATCTGACTAATATTTACAAGGATTCTTCTGTGTTCTGAGTGAAGAATAGACCAGAGTGGAAAAGAACATAAAAGTAAGATCTCCAACAATCCAGAGAAATACAATGCTGATAACACTAGACTGCATGAGATATGGTCTGACTCTGGATGCACTTTGAAGATAGAATTTTAAAAATTTCCACTGATGAATGGATAATGAAGATGTGGTTCATTTATGCAATGGAGTACTATTCAGCTGTAAATAAAAATGAAATAGGGAAATTTGCAGGGAAATGGTTGTATCTGGAAAGGATCATGCTAAGTGAGGTAACGCAGGCCCAGAAAAGCAAATGCTATATGTTCTCCCTCATATAATGGAACAGCCAGTAACCATAGATTGATACTAGAAAACTTCATTGCTGGGGATGGGATCCCTTCCAGTGAGTTGTTGGCCAGGGAGGTTTCTGAGGCCCACAAAACATTACAGGCCATTGCAAAAGCTCTTGGTCATCCACCAGAATGAGATGATAAGACCCTATTGCTGTAGACCACATATACTTGGACTACAGGTCACTGAGAAATCAACCTGGAACTGAGCTGGAAACCTCTTCCCTGTTAACCAGCTGACAAAAAGCTGGTAAAATCTATGGATGCATACAGCCCTATGGAAGAGAGAAGTCATCAATGGTAGTTAACAGCAGTGGACCTTGCAAGCCTTAAAACTGGCCAGTCAGGCCAAATGTGCCAACTGGGGCAATAGTGGCACATCTATTGTAGGGAAAACTAATTGCTCTCTAATTGGATTGAAGGCCTGCTCCCCAGGAGGGAAAGCATGCCTGGTACTGAAGACCTAGTAAATAAACCTATATTGGGGAGCTAATGAGTCCTAGGGGAGAAATACTGGCTGTTGTCTGGCTAAACTCCCATACAAGCACTTAAAAAAAATAAGCATACCCATATGATAATGCTACTCTCACTCTTGTCTAGAGAAGCTTCTCTTTTTCAGATGGCGGTGACCACTGGGATAGCTCAAAAGACACCATAGTGATGAGAAGAAATGACAGTGGAGTGTTCATCACTGGGACATCTCTATCATATTTTCAGAGGCTCAGGGTCTATTGTGGAAGAGGTAGAGAAAAGATTGTATGAGCTGAGGGAAGGATAGGACTGCTTACAACAGAAAATTTACAGACACAAAATGGCCTTGATATTCATGACTTTGCAATGCCTAATAATACCTACACATTATGGGAGGACAAGATGATGACACTGAAACAAATCAGAGACTGAGAGGGGGGAGAGAAATGGGGAAGGGTGGGGAGGGAATCAGAATGGCTTACACTCAATGATTATGGAAACTATCAATAAAAAGTTAAAAAATATTTCCAAACAAATTTGGATGTGGGGATTGAGAGAAAGAAAAGAATTATGACTCTAGCCAGGCTGAGTCACTCCGTGAAGATAGTGTTGCCATTGATGGAAGTGAGGAAGGTTGTTGGTGACATAGGTTTGAGAGGCCAGTGAATCCAGTTTGTACACACTGATCTGAGGACTCTAAGTGACCATGATGGGTAATTGGGTTTGCATGTCTGAACTTTGAGAGGGGTTTGTTTGGGATATACAATACAAAATTCACAATTGTCATCAAGAGATCACCAAGAGAGAAGGCTGAGGAGACAGCAACTTGCAAAATTGGTTTTAGGGTTATTCAAGGCAGCAAGGGAACAAGCAGAAAATGAGAACACAGGTGTGGGTATGAGGAAAGGTGTGGGAATGGTAGGCAGTGTACGATTTCATCTAAGTGCTTCTAATTTTTAGTGAAATATAAAGGTCAGCAGTTGAGGTTAGGTCAGGAAAGGTGAGCAAGGTTTTCACAAAGTCAAAACCGGGAGGAATAGCCTTGAGACCAGAAGAGCAAACCTACTTGGAAAACATAATAAAAGTGCCACACAGGATTAGGGAACACCTATAGTTCCTGAAACTGAATGTAAGAGTGGATCACCAAGAGAGTCCAAAACAAGGTAATGGTCAAAAATTGGTCCTAAAATGTAAACTAAGAGTAGGGACAGATCCACAGGGTGAAGAGTGATCCATAAGGTGATCAGGTCAATGGATGAATTGCCAATCCTTGTGGGACTTAAGGAACTGTTAGAATTGCAGGTAACAGTGAGAGATCGAAAGGAAGGTAGAACTGTGATGGTGGAGGGGCTTTGGGGATTGGTTACACCTGAAATAGCACATTCGTGCAAAAAGCAGCCCCTCAGGTAGAGTCCAACTGGAAGGAAGATCACTGGAGATGAAATCAAGTACCAAAAGTCTTTGTTTTAGGGTCATGTATATTGAAGAAAAAATGGTACTATGACAAGAGTCAGGAATTACACTTTTGCAAAAGCTAAAATGATGGAAAAATAAAGGTAAGTGCTTAGGAATACGAAGGAGAGATGAACAGTTAGTGTAGTGGATAATGATCTAATGGCCTGAGAGTCAAAGGTGGAAGGTGTCACAATAGGAGGGTGAAAGCAGCCACCACTTAGTGTGGCAGCCTGTGCTCTGAATGGGCCTGGCTTCTGTTTCAGAAAGAAGAAAGTTTTCAGAGAAATGAGTAAAATTTAGGAAACTTCATTTCAAGGGCAGGCACATGGAGGATTTCAGAAGTAGAGGGAGGAGAAGTAAAGATGTTCAGGAGCTCATGGAGATTAGAATGAGAAGGTGATGAGAAAACTGGGTCCCTGAGGGTGGGGACATAACATGAGTGGTGACTATCGTGAGTTTACTGCTGTGCAGTCAGAGTATACAGGGTTATGATGATGCTGGGAAAGTTAAGAACAAGTAATAACAGACTAAATATGTATCCCCTACCCGATTTGGGGGTACAGACCTAAATTCAGGGAAGACTGTCTTCTGGAACCTTCCTATACAGAAGTGGACAAACTACTTGCTTCAGCTATACTACTCTCTCTAGAGTTTTCTCCTGGGTTGCTAACCATTGCTTCTCATCCTACTTTTCTGGCTTTTTAACCTGATCTTCCCCAATCTTCTCTAGCTGATCTCAGTGACTATAAAATCCAATCCAAACCAGAGCTGACCTCTAAACTAGGGACAGATATACTCTGTTACCTGCCTAACAGGGAACAGTTACCATTGATGCCTCTCAAGCATCTCAAACTTGACATCTCTAAGTGAGAACTCTAGATTTTCTCTCAAAATATTCTTCCACCAGTTCCAATCCCTTTCATTTGAGTTTCACTGGCATCCATTAATAGCAGAAGTAAAACAGTCTAGAAAAGGAGTGTGAATTCTTCCGTACAACGGTTCCTACATCCCAAGCAAGGTAAGACTACCTATGAATGTGGTTTCAGAACTCCATGCAGCTGCCCAGCTCCTGGGAGATTCTCTATTGAACAGTAAGTATTTCAGGTGCCATCATCTCCTCCCACATCTCCTCCCAGCCATTCTTGCTTTCCTTGAATCCGCACATCATGTAGCACCAAATGAAAACTCTAAAGGCATAACTCAGCAGAGGTTCCATATCACTCCCTTGCTATAAAATAATCAAATAGTTCCAGATGAATTCATTGCATTTATTATAATTTGTGTATGTTAAAAGAGTGGATAAAGTTGCTCAATCATGGCATAAAAGCGAAATACCATAAAGAACAACTTGACACATTTTGATTACCTGAAATCAAAACTGACTAACAAAACACCAGGCTGGGAAAATGGATTTATTAGAGCATCACTCAGCATACTTGCAGTAATTACAAATTGATCAGTTCACAGAGAACATAGATAAATCAATGACCCAGCAGAAAAAAATGGATAAAAGATATAAACTTCACAAAAATAGAAATGTAAGAAATTGTAAACATAAGAAACTCAGTATAATTCACAATTCATGGAAATCCACTTCAATACAGTGAAATACCTTTTGCTACTTACCATATGGGCAAAAATGAAAATAATACTTACTGCTCTTCACTCTTCAAGTATAAGAAAACAGGAACTCCCAAGTAGGAGCAGGTTTTACTGAGTCATTCAAAAAAGACAAGACAGCATTATCTTTCAAAAGTTTAACAATAATACGTAAAAATAGTATTCAGTGATAACCCTTGCAAACGTGGGCCAAGAAGTGTGGTCATATGGTTTGTTATGGCAAAACAAAACAAAACAAAAGCCACAGAAATGTCAATCCATGAGTTTTGGGTCTTAAGAAAAGATCACATATTCATAAAATATAATACTATATCATTTTAATAAGAATGAAATGTTTTAAGAGTATTAGTACTAAAAAAGAGTATTAGTACTAATATATATTCATATGAAAATATAAAAGGTTTATAATGCAAAGATTATCCTCTTAACCTATGATGATTTGTGCATATGATATATGCACAAATATTTAATGTTTGTACATAACATTTAATGATACATAATGAACTATCTAATAGTGATTTCCCTTGGGAAAAGTAGCAGAATAATATAGAGAAATATGTGTATGAGTATG
This sequence comes from Zapus hudsonius, assembly GCA_004024765.1. Classification (NCBI taxonomy): domain Eukaryota; kingdom Metazoa; phylum Chordata; class Mammalia; order Rodentia; family Dipodidae; genus Zapus; species Zapus hudsonius. The sequence goes on along the minus strand of PVHP010000838.1, from coordinate 32,730 downwards.
GGTGTGTGAGTATAAAAATTGCTTTCCTTTTTAATCAAAAAATATGTTAAAGCTATTTATATAAGAATTATGAAAAAAAGGACTGGAGAGATGGCTCAGCAGTTAAGGCACTTGCCTCGAGTGCCCAAGGCCCCGGGTTCAATTCCCCAGTGCCCACATAGGCCAAACCCACAAGGTGGTAGCCCTGGTGCTCACTCTTCTCTCTTTCTTTCTCACTCTCTCTCTCTTTTTCTCTCTCTCTTTCTCTCTCTCTGCTTGAAAAATGAATAAATAAAATATTTTTTAAAAAAGAATTATGGGTCATTTAATTTTTATATTATTCTACACCAAAATACAAATGACCAAATATTCTATAATTGTTTTTACAGTACTAGGGTTAGAACCCAGAGAAACAAAACAATATATGCTTCATGATTTAACCCATATATAGAAGATAAATCACTTGATTTTATTGTAGAGTGGAATGTTGTTTTGCATAGTTGGGGAGACACTGGGAAGCTATTTGTTAAAGGAAACATAATTCCTCTCATGGAAGAGGAATGAGTTCAGGGGATCTAGTATACAAGTGATTGCAGTTAATATGGTATATTCTTGTGATAATGCTGATACTGGCTGAAAATTGTTTCCATTACAAAACTTTTAACTATGTAAGGTAATACATTTGTTAAGTAGATTCAGTCCTTACAATGCACACATGCTTCAAAACATTTAGTATGCATGGTAACTCTATACTGTTAAATTAATGAGAATCAATATTATTCCTCTCTGCTTGGCCAGAACAGATTACAAATCAGTAAGGATTCAGTCACATATCTTCCATGATCAATCTTATTAAATAATTCAGCCTTCCACACAATAGCCTAAAGCACTTCCCATTTATCAGTGCTATCATAAATATGTGCATAAACTCACACACTGAAAAGAATGTAGCCATGAGAATGTAATTTTTGAAATTTCAGGATGTCCAAACAAGTAGAAAAAGATTAGTATTTTAGGACTTTATAGCTGCTACTCCTTTGCCAGGGTAGTCTTCCATTGGTTCTGTAGAGCTCATTCCTCATCTTGTAGGCCTTGGAATAATTATCACTTCCTCAGATAGTTTTGTAGTCATTCTACCTTCATATTATCCTATAATTCCCAGGGAGCTCTAATCCTCCCTGGGACAATAACATGAGGTACATGAGTCTTAAGTTCAAACAAAGCTCAAAAATAAATAACCTACTTCAATGATTATTGAATGATTTAATCTTGGTTTCTTACATTCCAAATATAGCCAATGTTACTTCATGTCTGGGAGTCAGGTGGGAATGAATAGTAAACCTTATCACTCAAACAGCAGCTAGCACAGTGTCTAGCATATATCAAATGTTCAAAAAATTCTCATTTCTTAATATTTTCTCTTCCCCCAGCTTTCCACGGGAAACCACCAAGATTTTTCCATAAGACACATCAAACTAATGTGTTGTAGTAGTTTGAATGAGATAGTCTGAACACATGGTCCCATAGCCTCAAGGAGCTTTATTACACCTTTAGCCCCTAGCAGATTCCTGCTACTGGGGGCATGTCACTGCGGGTAGATCCTGGGGTCCAGCCCAAACATGTGTTTGGGAATAGACCTGAGTCCAGCCCTACTAGGTGTGCTCAGAACAACTGAGCTCTGGCTGTTCGTGTTTTGTGGTGTTGGCAAATGGTGATGTTTCTCTGCCTGGATCTATGAAAGGGAGCAGCTTCTTCCACCATTAATGGTGTTTTCTTGGACTCCCAAAGCCTGAAATAAACGCCCTTCCTCCCATAAGCTATGCCTGGCTAGATGTTTGTCACAGTGATGAGGAGCTGACTGAAACATGTGTGTTTCATCTCCCTATGGAAATGCTTCTGTTTTCTCAGTAATACTGTCATTCTCCTTCCCCTATGACTCATCGGAGTAACAACAGCCTCTAGACAGACATGTGACATTCTGACGAGTCATCTGGATACAGGAACATTTTTATGTTTTTTTAATTGACCCTAAGAAATAAGCTCTTAAACTTTTATCATTTTTAATCCAAAGCACTATACAGAAAAGAAACTGTTTCATCATAAGGAGGTATGAGTAACCCACCTGAGAATCTTAGATAGGATAAAAGTCAAGGATGGCCTATCAACAACCTCTTAAGGGCCAAAGATGGTCTATGGTTCAGGATTGCACAGAGAGTCCAAGTGTTTTGTGCTACTTGGTAACACCATAAGCTAGAACCTGAAGCTTGTTGGTAGGATGATGAAATATCAATGATAGAAACAGGTTTTATTTGTTTGTAACCCTGATCAAGTGGGCAGATGTTGATCTGCTATTATTACCTTTTGTGTAATGGTGAGTTACACATCTGCTGGTGACTTCCCAGGACAAGCACTTGGACCACAGAGCTCAAGTAGGAGAGGAAGAATTCCCTCTTTACAGACATCTGAAACAGCAGCCCAACCTTTTCCTTTTACACTAGTATGTTGGGATAGGCTGGAACACTAGCACTTAAATAACACAGCAGTCCTGGGTCCCAGGAATAGCTCAGGACTGGAGTAAATGATACTAGCCCTCATCTCACATCCTTAAAAGACCTGAGCCCCAGTCCTCTACACCGCTTGAATTAGGCACATTGAAACAGTCTCCTGTAATCAGGCCTCTCCATAGATACCTCCATTCCCTCAGAGCACCTGAGCCAAGTACTTGATTTTGAATTTACCTATTGAGATTGTAGTTGTGTTAGGTAGAAGTTCTTACTACACAAAGCATCAGCTATAAAACTTTCAAACCCCACCCAGAAGATAACGAGAAAATAAGAACTGTGTTAAATTTCTTTACCACTCTCCAGATTTCATTTGCAATGAGTCCAACTGCATTATCTTTGAAGCTTTGCTTTGTCTATGTAAAGCTCCATTTCCAAACATTTTACTATCTGTTCTTTCCTTCAGCAATGCCAAATGAAGCATAGAAAATTCAGCTTTACACATTAAAAAAAAATACCAAAGGATATACTGACTCAAATTTAATTTCATAAAGATTATAAATGCTTGAAAAGTGTAAGATAATCAAAAAAGACTGTAACATATTTTAGAATATGTAAAATAGAATAAGCTATGGGCTGGGAAGACAGCTTGGTGGGTAAAAGTGTTTGCCTTACAAGCAAGAGGATGTGATTTCAAGCCTAATAATCACATAAAAAGGCTGAGTGTGGTAGTTTGAATGCATGTATGCCAGTGGATTCAGGACTTTTATTGAAAACTTGTCTCCAGCCTTCTGGCTGGAGGAGTTGTCATTGTGGGTGGATCCTACTGTCCAGCCCTATGGTGTTACAGTGGGCAGAGCTAAAATTTCAGCCTAAGGTATGCAGATAACATTCTGAGTCCTGCTTGGAGTCTTTGCCGTTTGGCTGCTGGAGTGTGCTCGGTGTTGGAGGTGCTGCTGGTGGTTTTCTCTCTGCTTGGATCTGTAAGCTTCAAATAAATCCCATTTCTCCTATAAACTGTGCCTTTTTGGAGGTTCATCCCTGCAATGTGGAGCTTGCCTGAGGTACTTCCACCCAGGAAAGACTGAATGGTAGAAATGCAAACTCTTTTGAAAGGAGATGGCTGAAATTTGGACTCTTCAAAGTCATGATTTATTTTATCCCTGAATTACAACATGGCTGTGTCCTACAAACCTGATAGTAGATTCTGAAGCATGACATATGCATGGAGTGTGCATTGTTCCAGGAGCGGTTGCTGAGATGTGGTATATGGAACAGGGCATGAAGTCCCTGATAAGCCAGTGAAGCTGTTGGAAGATGGACCATGGTTTCCATGGAGACCTGAAGATGTTTGGGATATACCTGATCTATGCATGGGTTACCGTGGAGCACTGTTGGCTTGGGATGGAAGTTTTCCCCAGCTACTCAGCTAAGCTGGAGGGGCAGAATTGACAATTCGGAGACTCTCAGTCATTGGTTATGATATCAGACTTGAACTGCAGATATGGATGTTTGTCTAATGGCTGTTGAGTTTACATTGGTCCAGTTTTTCCTTGTTATGCCTTATAGCAGTTGGAAATGTTTACTCTGTGCCATTGTGTAAACTATTTGAATTTACAGGACTCACAGATAAGAGACAATTAAATCTCAGCTAAGACTTGGGACTTTGGAGTGATTTTAAGTTGGTAAAGACTCAGGGACCTTTGAATTTGGTCTGAACAAAATATCAAGTCACAAAGGTGATAATTCTACTCTGTTTTAACTGGTAGCGTAGAAGGAAAGTTTGTCTGACCTGGAATATAATTTTCTTTGACACTCTCTGTGTCACTCCACAAATACTCAGTGGACAAGATAAAGAAATGTGGCTTTTAATCACATGTTTGGGGGAAAAAATGTACGGCATTGCCAGCTAGATTACACTTTTACCAAGAATTGAAATATAGGTTTAATACCCAACAAACTATCTCAATAGGGACACCATACATATCTACTTATATTTTATATTCAGTTTCTAGTATATAACTTGATACATAGTAGATGCCAATGAATGTTTGTTATTGAATAATATTGTAGTCAGTTCCACATTGCTGAGGTAAACATCAATACCAGGCACAGTTTGGGAGAAGAAGAGACTTACTTCAAGTTTACAGATCCAGGTGGAATTTCCATGTATAGCAGAAGAGGCTGGTTTCCATTTGTAAACTCAAGGAAAGAAAAAAACCTGCAGCAAGCAAAACACTAGCATCAGCACACACACACCCAAAAGCAGAAGACAGCTGCGACCCCTACCCCACAAAGAGCTCAAACCATAAAATTCACTTGAAAGGCAGGGCTTATATCCTTTACTGGATAAGATAAATCTCTGAAAATCCTATCACCTGCATGTCCCTTCTAAGGAGATCCACCTTGAGTTCTTTCCTGTATTTATGTAAGTCACCATGTCACTTGTATATCACCCTTCAAACTAGCAATTACTTAATCTAATAGGATTGAGCTGGACCCAATCCATTAATGGCAGTCAATCATTAGTTTCCCTTGGCCTATGAGGTGACTTGAAAAGAAAGTTCTACCCAACAATGAAGACAGTGAATTCTTAAAGTGATCATCATCTTCTCTTACAGAGTGTGAATTCAATACACGGAAAGTATCTAAAATGTAGCACAGGCCTACTAGACAGCACAGAACACTGCTGAGAGGGCTCAGTGAGAAGTGCTCTACTTGCCAAACCAACTCCATAGAGGAGCAAGAGTAGCAGCTGAGAAACGAGGTTTGCTACTCTTCTCTCTCCAGCTGGTGTTTCAACAGGTCTCCAAAGCAGTTTAATAATAGTTAATCTTAACCCTGGCTAACCTCCAAACTCATCCACTTTTCTGGTCCATAGTGCTTCTTTGCTCACCTTATAAAAGCACCTGAGGCTTGATTTACTGTTTTGAGCAACTACCCAGACTAGTTTACTGATTTATTTTTCCCGAAGTTGATGTCAAAACCATTTTACTTCTAAGAAAAACACTAGTAGTAAGACCTTATAATGGCTGAGCAATTTTTTCTCAGTTCATTTTTATGAATTTCCCCCAAGATGTAAACATTAGTCACTGTTTTCATCATACAAATGCCCAGGTCTTAGAGAATATTAAGTAAATTGAACAAATGACACATAATTTGTAAAAGGAGTCAAGATTCAAGCCAGGATAGGCATGGTTATGGTTCAGTGTAAAAGATCTTCCTAGCGTACATAAGGCCCTAATTTCCATCACTAGAAAGTAAGCAAAAGGTTCAAGCCAGATTGCTGGGTGCCACGTTCAGAGCATTTAGCTGTGAGGTGTATAGCATTTAACTGACTGAATTAAAGATTATAGAGAGAATAGATATGACTCTTGGATCCCAAAGGTGAATTACGAACATGGAAAATATAGAAAAATATGCAGTTTTGATATTTGTGTGCTCTGTAAAAGTACCAGAAAGGAGTAGTTACTTAGAACCTAAGCCCCCACTGGTCAACCCTGAAGAAATAGCTTTCATTTAGGAGACTGCAAAGGCCACACACCCCCAAGGGACAAAGAGGTGAAGGCGAAGGCAACTAGAAATAGCGGAGCTTCAATCATAGGTCTATTCCATTGAGGACTAGCTCCCTGCCTGCATTCCAATGTTCCTGGGATCTACTGTGGGGCTGTATCAGCTTTCCAAAGACTACCTTTATGATAGAAGTTATTCTCCTCTTCATTTCAACTGATGTCCTCACACAAACTCCTATTAGTTAAGGTGGACCAAATATAACTCACTCTAGAAACTGATAAATCTAACAACAACAATAGAACCTAACCAAAGCATATGCTATTGGAAAGAAGGCATTCGCTCTTTGTTTCTTCCTAATAAAGCATGGATAATAGAGCTTGGAAGACAGAAAGATGGTGTACATAACAATTAGATCAGTCAGACTCCCAGTGGGAAACAGCTGGCACATTCAGATTGGAGAATTTGAGGAGATTGTAATAAAAAGACTTCTTATAAAGGTTGAATAGGCATCAGGGAAATCACAGGAATGATTCCATTCATTCCAAGGCCTGAGGTGGCAAGGTTGTGAAAAGGGAACCAGAGCCTAGGGACCAAGGGGGCTATGTGAGGAGGACCTTGTGAGAATCACTGTGGGCTTTAGTCACTGGAGGGAGAACCAGCGAATCCAAGATAACTCTTCAAAGAAGAAATGGAGAGAATATATTCACCAGCTTACTCTTACTCCTTTAGCCCATCATTGTTCCTGTCAGCCAAATGCAACTTAAAAAGAAAAGCCCACATGGCTCATGGAATTTTGCAGAAGAGGGGCAGAAAGATTGTAAGAGCCATAGTGGGGGGAATATTCACAGGCATTGCCTCCCTCAAAAAAAAAAAGCTGTCTACTTCTTGCACAATTCATAGCCTTCCATCCTATGGAGAGTCCCAGCAATCCCATTGAGGAGGGCCCTCAGTGGATTGGGAGCAGGGAGGAGGAAAATGGAGGTACCATCACAAGACTTATTCATACAGTATTTCTAAATATTAACAATAAATATTTATTTTTTTAAAAAAGAAGCCCAGGATGCCTGTCGGATCAGTTTTCTGGAGTAAACACAGAGGATACAGTGGATATGATAGTGGAAATTGGGAGATGTATGCACACTGATAAAAGGAAATGGTGGGGATACAATTTAAGGGGGAAAGTGTTTTAAGAGCTATTTTAAAATTTCAATTTCTGATAAAAAGTATGAGACATGCAAAGGAAAGGAACTATATATATGCCACATTCACAAAGAAAAAAAGGGTAACAAGTTTTCCTTCAAGAAACCCAGACTTTAGACTTATTTGATATAAATTTAAGTCAGTTATTTTGAATATGATCAGTTCACTAAAGGAAACCATGTCTAAAGAATTAAAGGCTGAGGATGATGACTAAGCAAATGGAAAAATAGAAATTATATCCAATTACAATTCAATATACAAAAGCACTGAAATAATGTACCTGGTAAAAGTAGTAGTGTTACAGTTACCACCATCACAACTTAAATGAAAAACACTACAGAGGATCAACAACAGATGTGAGCTGGCAAAAACATCAGGAATTTTGAAGATAGGTCAATAAAAAGTATGCATCCTGAAGAGGAGTAAAACACAAATGTAAAAACAGGCAATGCCTCAGGTGCCTGTTGAGCATGAGAAAGCATAAAAATAGATACATAATGAAGTTCCACTCAGAGGAAAGAGAAATGCCTGCTGAGATATTTTCTGCAATGGTGTAGTCACTAGAAACTTGAATGTGCTCTGGACATAACTCCTCACCCATGCTCACACAAGCAACCCTACTTATACTCAGAGATATCAAAGTAGAAGAGAGGCCAGCTGAGATTAGGTTCAATGGGAGGACAATGAAAGAGAAGGTAAAGAGAGGTGATTATGAAAAAAAAATGGATTATGTACATGTATAAAAATAGTTGGTAAAAAGTTGAAAACAGAGGAAGAAAAATTTGAGTAAACAATGACTGAATTTTATCAAAAGTATGTAGCCAAAAAGCACAAATAACTAAACAGAATAAACTCAAAGAACTAGAGATCCAAAGCTAGATACATCATACATTGATGAATTAAAAATGAAGAGATAATATGAAATCAGCTAGAGAAAAACAACTTCCCTTGCACAAGGAATCTTCAATAAGATTAATAACTGACATCATCAGGAGCACCAGAGGCCAGAAGATAGCATCAATGAGTCGAATAAAGATCGCGTCCATCAGAAATTCTTTATCCAGCAAACTCTGAAGGTGAAGAAGATGAATCCCAGCTTGTTGCGCCCCAGCCTAGCTGAGTAACCTTGAACTAAGTTTTAGTAACCTTGAACTAAATTTTAGAAAGAACCAGGGCATGGGGGCACACACCTTTAATCCTAGCACACCTGTGTCCCCCGAGGCAAAGGTGATAGAAGTGCTAATAAGCTTTGCTGGCTGAGTTCTTGTTGCTGTGTTCCTGTTTCCTGAGCCCCCTTGTGAAAGAGTTAAGGCAATACAATGTATCTTTGGGTTGTATATAAAGTTGGATACTGGAATAAAGTTTTGAGATTTGCTTGGAAACATCTCCCAGCCTTGACTGTGTGAGTTTCAGGCTGTACGCATTCACCTTTCCCCATGGAGCCTGTCTCCTGCTGGCCAGTGAGATAGGCTCGCTCACAGGGGGCCAGGGATCCGTGACTGACTCTCTCTTAACCCAACACAGCTTATATGAAGTTACAGAAGAAGGTAAGAAACAGTAGCCATCAGGTAACTCAAACTAAATATAAAGAATATAAACTTTTTGGAAACACTTTTCTTCATGAATCTGCTGTAAAGCGCAGCATTATAAAACTTTCACTACGCATATGATGTGTATATATGTAATTTCTATGAAAATTATTGCACAAAAGAATAGGTAAGCAGAAGTATATCAGAATAAAGTTTTAGTATGTTACTGAGTTTAAGTTATTATTAACTCGCATTTTCTAAAGATGATTTTAATCACAGTTAATCACTAAGAGCATTAATAAAACTATTCTTACACACAAAAGCAACAATACATGAATTTAAAATGCACATTGACATATATGAAACATTTAAGTGCAAGTGTGTTCCCCCATTAGTAACTACTTTAAATATATGTGAATTAAATATTCCAACCCAAAGAAGAGATTAGTATAATAGTTTTCAAAGTCATCCACCTACATGCTATCTATAAGATACAAGTGCTACATTAAAAGGCACAAGTAGATTGAAATGAAAAGGATAAAAAAAGACATACACCATGTAAACAAATAGCCAATACATACATCATGCAAACAAGTAGCCAATACATACACCATGCAAGCAAATAGCCAATACATACACCATGCAAGCAAATAGCCAATACATACACCATGTAAACAAATAGCCAATACATACACCATGCAAACAAATAGCCAATACATACACCATGCAAACAAATAGCCAATACATACACCATGTAAACAAGTAGCCAATACATACACCATGTAAACAAATAGCCAATACATACACCATGCAAACAAATAGCCAATACATACACCATGCAAACAAATAGCCAATACATACACCATGTAAACAAGTAGCCAATACATACACCATGTAAACAAATAGCCAATACATACACCATGCAAACAAATAGCCAATACATACACCATGTAAACAAATAGCCAATACATACACCATGCAAACAAGTAGCCAATCAGAGTGATGCAGTTATACAAATATCAAACAAAATTTAAAACAAAATTGTGTTTTTTAAAGACAGTGAAGATCATTTCACAAGAGTATTAATTCATCAAGGATATATAATAACTAAAAACATCTATACATAATAACAGGGCCACAAAATATAACTAAAAATTGGCAAATCTGCTGGGCAGGGTGGAACACACCTTTAATCGTAGCACTGAAGATGCAAAAGTAGGAGGATTGGCGTGAGTTCAAGGCCACCCTGAGACTGCATAGTGAATTGCAGGTCAGCTTGGGCTAGAGTGAGACACCACCTCAACCCAGTCCACCTCCCCCCAAAAATGACAAATTAGAAGAGAGATGTGGGCAATTCAATAGTTGTAGCTGGAGATTTCAATGCCCCATTTTTACAAAAGGATTGAACTGGTTGGAAAATCAACAAAGAAGTATATGATATTCAAATTACTAAAAATCATCTAAGATAAGTAGTTGTAGGACACTCACTGAACAATAGTAGAAAGCATTTTTTTTAAATTTTTTTCTCTCAGGAATATATGTTACATGATCTATAATAGCTCATAGAGGCTATAAACAAGCTCTAGCAGATTAAAATTACTAAAGTCATACAGAGTATTTTCTCTAGACACAATAGAATGAAAATTTAATTCCAAAAGAACAAAATCTGGGGAACATTCAAATTTGTGAGACTGAACAATGTGCCACATGGGTTAAAAAAAATCAATTCTTTTAAAAAATGAGAAAATACTTGGAGATCAAGAAATAAAATTAAACATTTTGGGGTAGAGACATGGCTCAGTGGTTAAAGGTGCTTGCTTGCAAAGCCCAGGTGGCCCAGGTCCTACACCCTAGTACAAATGTAAAGCCAGAAGCCAAAGTGGTGAATGCACCTGGAGTTCTTTTGCAGGGAAAGGAACTCTGGTGCACATAGGCATAGCCTATTTTTTCTCTCTCTCTTTCTCTCTCTCTCTCATTTACCTCTATCTCTCTTCTCCTCTCTTTCCCCCCTCTCTCTCAAGCAAAAAATATATATGATGACAATAGAAGAAAAATTATAACCTAATATTGAGTCCAAGGAAAGTAGAAAATTAATTAAGACCAAAGTAAATTTAAAATAAACAGAAGAATGTAAGAGAAACTTTTAGAACATAAATACATGATATATAGAGAAAAATCAATGAAACCAAAAGAAGACTCTGAAAGGATCAACAAAGTTACATTAGAAACCTTTAGTTAGATATCCTCTAAGTACAAAAGAGAGAACTCAAATTCCTAAAATCAGTAACAAAAGAGGAGATATCACTAACAACCTTACAGAACTAATATGATTTATAATAGAATGCAAAGAACTTTATACAAAAAATTAGATAACAACTTAAACAAATATTTTTAAAAGATACAAAATAAGAAAATTGCATCAAGTAGAAATAGAAAATATGAATACAATTATAATAAATAGAATTTGAATCATAAAATTATAAAGTGCTTAAATTAGTAATTTAAAAACTCCCACAGAAAAAGCTCAGGCTCTCTGGTTTTAGAAAAAGTCTATGTGATGGTTAGGTTTTGTTGTCAACTTAATCTTTTTAATTATCTTGGGTGGGTCTCTCAGGGTGTTTACAGGAAGGCAGCCTCTCAGCAAGGGGCAGGATGTAAAGAAGCTCAAAGAAGCTGGAAGTAAACATCCTTTCCTGTATAGGCCATGCAGGAAGGAAATTCCAGAGACTCAGGAAACCATTAAGTCTGGGGAAGGGTTGTAAGACCCCACCCTAAGCCTATATAAAGGAAAAGAAATTCTCTTTGGTCCTCCTGCCTGTTTGCTATTGTGTGTGTGGTGTAGGTGATGGGTTTTTCCTCTCTGCTTGGACCTGTGAGAGAGGGCCAGCCTCTTCGGCTGTTACAGAACTTCCCCTCAATCTGTAGTTTCAATAAATATTGCCAGTTGTGGGGGCCAGTTGTGGTGGCACACAAAGGTAGAATATTGCTGAAGAGGCGGAGGCAGGAGGATCATGAGTTCTAGGCCAGCCTGGGCTACACATTTAAGCTGGGTGTGGCCCAGCACTCGGGAGACAGAGGTAGGAGGGTCACTATGAGTTCAAGGCCACCCTGAGACTACACAGTGAATTCCAGGTCAGCCTGGGCTAGAGTGAGACCCTACCTTGAAAATACAAAATAATAATAATAATAATGAAATAAATAAATAAATAAATAAATATTTTTCCTCACCCAAATTGTGCCTGGTTTGAAGATTCATCCCAGTGGCCTGACTATGACAGTCTATAAAAGATTTTTAAAAGGCTGAGGAAATAGTTCAGTTAGTAAAATGCTTGTCTCACAAGCATAATGACTTGTGATTGATCCCCAACACTTACATTAAAAAAATAAAATTATATTGGCGCACACCTGTAATCCCAGCACTGAGGAGACAGAGACAGGCAGATCTCTGGGACTGACTGACCCACAAGTCCAGCCTACTTGGTAAGCTGTAGAGTAATCAAAAATTCTGTCTCAAAGAAGATACACACCATCCTTGAGGATTACAAGAAAGGTTCTCTTCTGGCTTCCACACATATGTGCACAACACGTGCATTAAAAAAATTTTTAAATAGTAATACTAATCCTTCCTAAGATGTTTTCCAAATACTAGAAATTGAAGTAGTGCTACTAAATTCACACTATGATGCTAAATCATTATTGCCTTGATAGCAAAATCAGACACAATGAAAGAACTGCAGACCAATATGAACATAGCTACACAAATCCTAAACAAGAAATAAGCAATCCAAATCCAACATATATATGAAAAGGATTATACATGACCATGAAGGCTTTATCCTAAGAATGCACAGTTAGTTTAGTGTGAAAATCAATCAATACAACTTGTTATATTAATGCAATGAAAACTTCACATGATCACCTTGATTGATGGAAAAGTACTTAACAGAATCTAACACCCTTTCATAATAAAATGCTCTATAATATTGAGAGGAAAGGGAACATGCACAACCTTCCTTAAGCACATCTATGAAATGCTCAAAGCTCAGATTGCATTTAATTAATGGTGGAAATGTATGCTTCCTTTTTCATAAACAAAGCAAGTATATTCCCCATTTCTCTCCAGGATTAGCAGGGAAGTTTCAACCAAGGAAATCAGATAAGAGAAACAAGTCCAAAGCATCTGGAGGTATAAGCATAAAACTATCTCTGCTTACAAATGCCACTTGACTATGCAGAGGAATTTACCAAATGCACATTGCTAGAGTCAGCAAGCTAGTTCAGTAGTTTTGCAGGCTACTGAATCAATAGACAAAGTCAATTATTGTATTTCTACACATCAGCAATGAACACTCATAAATATTAAGAAAACAATTGCATTTATCATGGTGTCTGAAGGAATAAAATTTATGAGTAGTAATAAATTTAGATAAATAAATGTAAGACTTTTATGCCAAAAGCCACAAAACATTCAAAGTGATGATCTTAATAAGTGCAAAGAAGCCCCATGTTTATGGGTTAGAGTGCTCAATGTTGACAGATTCAGTGCAATCCCAGCTGCTCTTTCTTGGTTGCATCTATGCAAAAGTTGGCATGTTATTCCTAGGATTTATATGGAAATGTATTAGACACAGAATACCATTCATAACTTTTTAAATAATAAACAATGAAATAAAAGAAAATAATTCGTCAGATGTTTAGGTTACTTTAGTATGTCTCTAATCGCCTATCAACAAATTGAGCAACCTTAGATAAGCCAGTTAAATTCTATAAACTCAGTTTTCCTATTTTCCTATGAAGGAATTGGCCTTAATCATAAGAATCCTTCTAGCTTTCAAGTTCTATATTTAATCACTAATGGATCATTATATCTAATAATTTAAATTTTTTACATTAACCACAAAGCTATAGTTAATGAGTTCCTAATGGCTATTTTACTTTTGAAAACATATAAACCAAAACAGTGAATACCAAACTCCTCTCTTCTCCCTCCCCCTCTCCTTTCCCCCTTGTCTCTCTGAGATATAATGATAATAAAGAAATGGTCTCTGCTCATAGGAACTTAGATCCTCATCAGGAAGACATGCCCAAGGTAAGAGATACTTTCAGAAGATTGTCAAACATTGTTCTGGGTCTAGTTTAAGTACACATACAGGGTGAGCAAAAAACTCCTTTAAGAATGGCATGAAATAAGTAAGCACTGATCTGAACACTAGGTATTATAATATGATAGTTCTGTCAAAGTTGGAGCATGCAGATTTACCAAATAATCCATTATTCAAATAATTATATTCTTTCATATATCATCGCTTTAACAAACAAAACAGAACATTGTATAGCTTATACTAAATCTATATGTCACTATTTTCTTTTAGTCCTCTAGTGACTTAGAAGTTCTTTAGGATTTCACTTTTTGAAGTGTGCATCTATGTGTGGTGTGTATGTGTGTTCATACATGTGTATGAATGTGAAGGCCAGAGGTTGAAGTCAGGTGTCTTCTCCAATCACTCTTCATTTATTTTTGTTTTGAGACAGTATCTTATACTCAACCTTGGGATCACTGATTTAGCTAAATCAGTTAGCCAGCAAGCACTAAGGAATCCCACTTTCTCTTTCTTCCCATCCCTGGGATTACAGATGCACACCACCATGTCTGGCTTTTATAGAGGAGCTGGAGCTCTGAACTCAGTCTGTGCAGCAATCCCTTTATCCACTGAGCCACCTCCCCAGCCCTAAGATTGCTTAATAATCCAAAATCAAGATACTTTGAACACTTCCCCCTTTCTGGAGCCAGGTCATCGTGAAACATGACTAAGCTACTTGACCCTTCCCACTTTCTAAAACTAACTGACCCAAGAATAGATCTATAATTTCACCTGTCCTAGACATTTTGGAAAAATAAAACTTGGGCCCTCAAACAAAGCTTCATTGCTCTAAATAACTGTTATAGCTCTTGTATTAGATAGCTTTTCATCACGATGAAAAGATATATACAATTTACAAGAAGGAAAGTGTTATTTTGGCTACTGGTGTCAAAATTTCTGACACTGCTCACTTGGCCTTGTTGCTTTGAGTCTATGGGAAAGCAGATATCATGATAGAGCGATACCCTGTGGTGCAAACAAGAAGCAAAAAGAGAGAAAAGAGGTCCCAGGCTCCCATTATTGCCTTCAAGAGCATGCCCCACAGTACCACAATGTCTTTCAACTAGACCTCCCCTTGTAAATGTTCACCAGCTCCCAAGAGTGCCACCAGCTGGGACCAAGCCTTTAACACTTAGTCCATTCAGGAACACTTAAAGAGCCAAACAAAAACATTCTGTTCTGAATTTAAAGAATCTCTTGATGATTTCCAGGGTCAGTGTTCAGTCATGAAAGTGCCCACACCAGTTATTCCAGCAGACTAAATTTGATTAAAGAATTTTAGAATTGTTGGGGAATTGGAAATGCAAAGCAAAAACTGAGAAGTATCCTTGAGATAACAAATGGAGGGGGAAGCTTCTATAAGACTAGAAATAAAGGGAAGAAGCTGAAATTATTAAAACGTAGAGAATGACTCTGCATGTTCTGACTTTCCAACATGACAGTGGTGAACAGCAGAAAAATCCAAGGAACACTGATGGGTGGATGAGCTGCAGCTGAGAATTCAACTTGGGCATCTTATATTAGGTGACTCAACACTCAGAGTGGAACCAGTGACAGTTTGGGGCATCTAGAATCAAGGAGAGATGGTAAAATCAATGCAGTGAGCAACATAAATTCTAAATCCTGAAGTGTGATTTCTGGAGTAACCTCTGACAGCTAATGAGAAAATTGCAGAAACTACCTGGAAGTTAGTGTCGGCTCAAAGACAGGGATGTACTAAGTGGCTGAGAGGGGGCAGTAAGTCCCTGGAGGGCTCCGTGGGATAAACAACACTGTGGATTTAGTGTGGAAGACAAGGGTGGGAAGGTCGTGGGGTCAGACTGAATTGGGTTTTGAATCTCAGCTCACTCACTCTCTAGTTACTGAGTTACCTTGGAAAACGTCTTTGACCCTTCTGAACTTCAATTTCAGTGGCTTGAAAAGAGGAATATTTATAATCACCTCATAGATTGTTTCTGTGATTAAGAATATCCAGCAAAGTATCTGACTTTCTCTGACTTGCTGGAATGGTTAACATCTCATTCCATAGATAATAATGTACCATAACTCATTGTGGCCATCTACTCTTGAGTCAGCCTGACTGCTTTCCTATACTTTCAGTCATCCAACATACATTTACCAAATTAATACAATGTGTCAGGAAGTTTTCACACATCAGGAGGACCAAAGGGTACAATTCCAAGTTCCACTTTAAATGGTCTAAGGGTTGAGAGTGAGGAGATGGCTCAGTAGATAAAGCATTTGCCATGCCAACCTGAGTACCTGACTTCACATCCCAAGCACCCACATACTGCCTGAAGTTGTAACCCCAGCAGTGCCTACAGCGAAAAGGAAGGTGGAGAGAGAAGAATCTCCCAGAAGCTCACAGTCAAGCTAGCATGGCAAACACAGCAGGGAACAATAATAGATGATACCTCAAAAAAGGAGGGAAAGGGGGCTGGAGAGATGGCTCACCAGTTAAGGTGCTTGCCTGCAAAGCTACAACCCAAGTTTGATTCCCCAATATCCATGTAAAAATGCACAAAGCGGCACATGCACTTGTATGTTTCTCTTCTTTCTCAGCTTGCAAATTAATTAATAAAATATTCTTAATATTTGTTTGAGAGAATGAAAGAGATAAAGAGACAGGGAGAGAAAAAGAGATAGGGAAAGAAAGAATGAGCATGCCAGGACCTCCAGCCAATAAACTCCAGATGCATGTGTCACCTTGAGCATCTTGCTTTATGTGAGTACAGGAGAACTGAACTCATGTCCTTCTGCTTTATAGAGAAGTGCCTTCCCAGAGCCATCTCTCCAGCCCCTAAAAATATTTTTTTAAAAGGTGAAAGGTGAGGATTGATAGCAGAGGTTGTCCTCTGACCTCCACATGCACATCATGGCACAGGCATGCCCTTGTGGGCACAGACACACACACACACACACACACACACACACACACACACACACACAGATTCAGACAAAGAAGATGAAAGTAAGTAAATGCCAATCATTAATGATGACCATCCAGACTGACGCTTCATATTTTTTTTTCATTCAGGCAGCTAAGCCAAAGTCATAATCTTTTATCACTGTGATACGCCAAATGTTATAAAATGCATCAAGTGCTAGATAAATCACAAGTGGCTGAAAAATAGTCTCTTTTCCTCTTCCCAGATACTAACTAAAATTTGTGCTAATATATGACATTTTCCCACTGTCTTTGATAAAGTTATGCCTTGTTACTTTGATTTCTTTACATTTCATATTAAGAACCTCTAAAAAAAAAAAAAAAAGGCCCTCCATGCTGACCAGAGTGGTTTCTGTGCACAAGATCCATCTGTCTCTGATCCTCTTGTCTAGGACCAGAGTTCCTTTAAGTGTTTTATCATGAGAAGGTCAGGAGGGAACTATGAATATGTTCAAGAAAGGTTGATTTCTGGCTTCTGTGAGAAGAAAGCAGTTGACTTCCTTCCAAAACAACTCCATCTGTGGGAAGCATCAAAGGTTAGTGGACAGCTTTGTTGTGCTTAAAGTATTTATGGCAATCTTTTGAGAGGAAAGAAAACATGTCCTCTATGAGAATGAAACCTCCATGGAAATGGGCCTATCATACCTCATTTACACTGTGATATGTCTCCATGGAAAGGGGCCTGACCTACGTCATCTACATTGTGATGTGATGTGCTGGGGTGTCTCTAGTCCAAGTTCACACAGGAAAGGATGGAAGTATGACTTTTTAACAAATGCATTTAAGCTTGGGTTCCTGATCAAAGAAAGACGTTGCTCACCTAAAATTCCTTTCATATTTAATGGGACATAATTGTTTATTGATATAAATTATTACAAATGTTATAATTGGGAGTTTTACCATCTTTCAAGAATTTTATGCATAGTACAAAAAATGATAAAGTCTGTGCTGTTTTCCAAAATGGTGATGATATTTTTGTTGTGAACTATGCTTCTCCTAGTGGCATTTTTTTTTTCCTGAGTAGTCACAATTGCTCTGGACTATACAAGTGTTTCCTCTGGAAAGTTCTGTTTTTCTTTGGGAAGGATTCAACAGTCCCAGACTAGTCATTTTTAAACAGCTTTCTTAAGGATTGATTAATATAAAAATTCATATGATTAATATGTTCAAATTGATAAATTTTGACATATCTATACACCCATGAAATTGTAACTTCAATCACAATAATTAACACATCCATTATCCAAATATTTTCTTGTACCCCATGTATCACTTTCTCTTGATCCTTATCCAACCATTATATCTCCAAGCAGCCAATAATCTACTTTCTTCCACTATAAATTAATTTGCATTTCCTAAATCTTGCAGAAAATGGGATATTTTCAACTCTTTGTTGACTTGTTTCTTTTATTGGACAGATTTTTCAGATTTTCCCATGCCGTTATTGTTATCAATGGTTTAGGTCTTTTAATTGCTTAGTAGTAAAATATTATAAGAATACACAATGCTGTATCAGTTCACATTAGAGTTGTTTCCATTTTGGGGCTATTATAAGTGAAAATGGCCTGATCATTCTTCTACAAGTCTTGATGTGAGCATATACTTTCATTTTTGTTGGGAAAATACTAAGGATGAAATTCTTGAGTGATATAAAAGTCATACATTTAAATTATTAAATATGAAACTTTTCCAAAATGGCTGGAAAATGATTCATTCTTAAGAACAACTTTTGAGAGTTTCAGTTCATCCAGTTACCTTGTCAGCACGTGATATGGGCAATCTTTCTGATTCCCGCCATCCCAGGAAGTACATGGTGGTGTCCCATTTTGTTCTCCAGATAAGGAGATTTTGTCTTCTATGTCTTTCTGGAAGTCCCTGATTTTATGGGCAGGAACAGAATATTTAAACTCAATTTTGTCTGCTACTAGTGATCTATCAATTACTAGGCTTTTCACACTGACCATTGACAATAAACATTCTTCCCAATGAGGTGTGAGCTCCACGCACTGTTCCCTCTCCTCCTTTGGGGTCTTGTTTCTTTCCATGTTAGATAGTTGCCCGGCATGTATGTACTGATCAATAATTGAATACTTGAGAGAGAGCCCCTGTAAGTTTTCATGTAGTTCCACAAGTTTCTCAACCATACCACAACACATCATTCCATGGAAAATAACCACTAAATCACCCATTCTTCTGTTTTAACCAACCAGATCATATGAGAAAGCAACATGCTATGCTTATTTTAGAAAATTTGGATGTCACTGAAGGAATAATTATGATTTATTTTAAAATGACATGAAAACATGTCTTTTATGTCATGTTTTTCCAAGTTTTATAACACAGGTTTTGGGTCATATAATTTTATATTTTTTTTGTACAGCCCTTTCTTATTATCATGACTTACCACATTTTATAACCTCCTAACCAAAGTCACATAGCTTCACATTCCATATTGACAAAAGAAACCTTTTTACTATGTAAACTTAAAATAGAATATGGATTGATATTGTTTATATTACCACCATTTTGACATATAAGTCCACCTTTTATGGATTCCTTATATAATGTTATTCATATTACATTATATATAATCAAACAATAAAAAGGTAAGCTGCATAGGTGCAACAATAGCACAAAAATGATGTAAGAACAGGTGAACCATTTTAAATTCACCCTAATTATGACTATGAAAGAAGAATGGTGAATGTAGTCTAAATCTTTGGATCACTAAGAACATATTGATTGAAATAAAGAAGAGCATAGTCCTCTGATGATATAACCAATATTATGCTAAAATATGTGCTATAATTGCATGAAGCTATCACATCTCATTTTCTTCTAAAATTGTCAAGAGCCTGCTGAGTACTATACAGATTTTCAAGTATTTTGAATGGTACAATAGTCACATTTAAGAAATGCTGCCTTGAAACAGTAAAACTACAGACCCTTTGAAAGAAATATGTAAAAATGTTCCTGAAATCCAACCTAACCTTAAGCTAGGAATCATTCTTATAGATGTTAACTTTGATCAGATTATAGTTTAATCAATAAATGTATTATAGCCAAAATAACAAAGTATTTTCCCAAAGCCAATTTCTGAAGAAGGAACTATCTGGGATTATTTCATCAAAAGGGATAATCTTTTTTTATTAATTACCCATAATGAGTTACATTATTTAAGGGTAAACAATGAGTTGTTATCCCCTGTTTCCCAATGCCCCTCTTCCCCATCCCCACTCAGCTGGATATCCTCCTCTGTGGACAGTCTGGATCAGTCCTTGGGGCAGGGGACCATGGATAACCTAGGAGTCAGCCCGGTTCTGCCGGCCCTAGTAAATTGTTACTGAGGGGGACCATGTCTCTGGATATTCTCCCCCACCAAGGCTCTCACAACCTTTCTGCCCTCGTCCCCCCCTTGTCCGCTCAATTCCCTGAGTCAAGGTGGGTGAGTATTAAGGTTATTTTATTGTTGAGAACTTAAGTGTCTCTGTCCTTCTGCTTTAGGTTGTGTCGAAAATCATTGGTGTCTGTCTCACTGGCTTATCCTATGTTGACTGATTGGCTGTGACTATGGGTCCCTTGTTCATCCCATCATTCTCTGCGGGATTCCATGTGGATCCTCCACAGTAGATTTGGGGTGGCTCATTAGTGCTTTTATTAAATAAAAAATGAAAGCCCTGGTATGAGTCTTGGTGGTTTGGCTTTGGCACCAACGCAGTGCCTCGTGGAAGCTACTCTTGTTGAGACAAACAGAGTACATTTAGCCATATCACATTCACCACTTAGGTGTTCCAGCTTGTAACCTCACTAATCATCATACATGTTCATTCTCCTTTTTAAAATCAAAGTGGCATTTTCTTCACATAGCATGGCAATAACTGTATCCTTTTAAGAATATCTTCTAATTCAACTTTCTCTAATGTTAAAATTACTTCAGTAAAAGTAATAAGTAGAGAGTGGTGCTTTCGGTAGGAATAATTCAAGTCTTACTTAACAAAAATATATAAACTCCTCAGCCCCATATCTCCCTTCCCCCATCCCTGCCAGTAACCCTGCAATGTTGAGACCTGGCCTGTGTTCTAACCCCAAATTAGCTGACGAAATGTGTTATTCAGGTTTCTAACTTATACCTCCTAGTGCAGATAGGTATCTTTCAAAGGTACCTTTGAATTAATTCGAGAAAAATAATTTCCCTGCCTACCTACCAGTCACACAGTAGTACATAGAAATCCTGCCATCTCATAAACTAGAGAAGCTTAACATCTTTCAGGTAGGTTGATAATTGGGACAAGATAAGAAAAAATTAAATTCAATGTTGCAACCTTTACAAAACAAATCTAATTATGACATCCTTGTAGAGCACTGAACTTGGTGACTCACGGCTGAATAATTACCATCTCCTGATCATCAAAATGATGTTCAAATCTATTCCTTTGGTGACTTTTTAGAGGGGTATGAATAAAAAGCTTATAAATAGGTTTTCCCCACTAGCTTCCTTCAAGCCTAAACCTGCCTTGGTATGGAGCAAAAGGGGTTGAAAAGTTTTAGATATTCGCAAGCTGTGAGTCAAGGTTCCAGAGCCTAAGGACACAATCAGAAAAACTGAACCGTGTGAGTTAGAGGAATTCAAGAGATTTATCAGAAGAATGCATGCAGCATGTGTACAGCTTTAAAACACAGTGATTCTGTCAAGGAAGTGTGACTGGAGCTGTCAGAGGAGGAGGGCACTGGTCAGTCAGCATAAACATAAGCCTTTTGCACTCAAAACACCCTGAATTTAGGTCAGAACACCTGATTGTACATGAGCTCCACCATTATCATCAATGACCCAGAGTCAAGATAGCTTACAGTCTCTGTTTCAGTTCCTGAAGAAATATTATAATCTTCCTAGCACAAATGGAGGAGATGATACCTTTTAAAATAAAAGAATGACACCTGGAGACTCGAGCTGGCCTTAGGACTTGCCTTTTATTTTCTGAGTTTCTATCTATAAGTATGCTATTTAACCTCTTCAAACCAACTTCTATGCATTTTAAAAAAAGAGAGAAGAAAAGAAAAACAATGCTGGTGTGACCTCAGTGTCCATACAGGATACCAGAGTGCGAAAATGTACCAGGCCCAGACCAGGAGACCAGGACTCAAGTGAGAGCCAGAATTGGCCTATGCTAGGTGGATAATGGACAGTGGTTCATTAGAAAAAGAAGGGGCTCCTGGGAGCTGGCAAGTCAATTGCATCTTTGTGAATTTACCTGTCAAAGGTTTACTTAGTGTGCTTTTGCCATTTTACAATCTCCTTAAACTGTTTACTCATTTATCATTATGTCTCTCTGAAATAAGAGGTTTCAGATAAATGAGTAAACAGCTGAAGATGCCATAGATGAAAACAAGAAACTGGAGGGGAAAAAACAACTATCAGGATAAAATTACTTTGAAAAACACAGAAAGGAGATGCAAAACAAAGAGTATCAGTAAGTAGAATATAGTGAAATTTAAAAGACCAGAATTTAATTTAATCGAACAGAAGAAGAATACATGCAGAAAATATTCACACTCGAGCAAAGGTCTGATGGGTGTCCATGAATACAAGAATGGAAAAAAATGAAACAGAAAATAAAATATGTACACCTGCAATAGAACTAAAAATCAATAATAAAAGTATAAAAGAAAAAACAAATTAAAACAACGCTCTTGACATTGGGTTGAAGAAAACATCAAAAGAAAATGTACACCAGCCTGGGGGGCTCACATCTTTAATCCCAGCACTCGGGAAACAGGTAGGAGGCTCGGCATCAGTTTAAGGCTAGCCAGGGCTACCGTGAGATCCGGGTTAGCCTGGACTAGTGAAACCCTGTCTCAAAAAAATCTGGAAAGTTTCTCAAAACAATGAAATAAAAGCACAACATACTAAAACTTGTGTGATCTAGCAAACATACTAAGGTGGAAGCTTATGTTGATAAATGCCTAAATTTATAAAAAATGACAGACCTTCAACAAACAATCTAACATTATGCCTCAAGGAACTAAAGGGGGAAAAAATCTCATAAACCCAACACTAAGAGAAATGTGGGAAATAATAAAGATGATAGTATAATTGAACAAGATAGAAACAGAAAAGCATTAAGAAAACAGAGACGGGGCGGGGGGGGGGGGTGTCAACAAAACTTAAAGTCACTGTCATGCAAAGACTAACCTGTCATCTCTTAGCTAGACTACCAAAACAGAAGATACAAATAAGTAGATCTCTCCTATGGAAGGAGAGACATACCACTTGATGCCACAGAAATGAAAATAAAAACCTTCATGACCTAGAAATCTCAATTCTTTCAGAGCAAGCCGTTTTATGGGGAAAATGAAGGTGGTGCATGCTGTCTTGAGCAGCTCAGTTACAGGAGAGAGGATCTGGATATTCCCAGCTTGATGTTCTCAAAGAGACACTCCATTTCAATGCACCTTGTTCTTTCCTCAGACCTTACATCAGCTTGGAGTTGAACAAAGACGTGGCCTAATTTTCCTGGAAGTGATGAGACATCAGGACTCTTAATTAGCCATGCAAGTTTCAAAGCTAACTCAAAGTTAGGAAAGGAACCGGTGACTGGGACTAGGGGTTGTCAGACTGATCAATTTTTCACAGGCTTAGACTCTCTCAAAGTTTATCAAGTTGTACGTTTTAAACATGTGGAATTTGTGTTGTATCAGATGTAACTTCATAAGGCTGAAAAAGTCAATATCCTAACTATATGGCTCGCAAGGTTTGAGAAAAAAATTTATATAACTTTATAAACATGTCTACAGTTCTATAGTTCTCTATCTCAAACTGAAAAATTTCATTGGGAACTCCCTTTCCTCTCTCCATTCTCACCGTGGATTAAGCCCTATTTGACACATACTATAAAAGCTCGCTGAAACTCCTGGAGGTTTAGATAGGCTTTATAATTACTGATCCCGACTGCAGCTGTGTATGACAAGCTTGGATTAAACAGAAATGCTTTTGACACTTTCTAAATCTAAAGCCAACAGAAAGTCTCATTTTTCCAATATATGATGACAGAACCAGACCACACATGTCAGTCATAACAAAAATGAAAAAAAAAGAGTGATCTGTTAAAGAGTAAATACTATCAGACTGTGTTTTTTTAAAAAAAAAAAAGTCTGCATATAACAAATGCAGGGGTAGGTAATCATTTAGAAAAGTAGAAATAAAATGGACAGCATTATACATGGAAAGTACACACGTCATTCCCTACAAACCCCATCCCCCACTCACAAGCAGAAAGGGGAACCTGAAATTAGTTATTAATATCAGATAGGAGTTTTATAGAAAAAAATGAGAAAACATCATGAAACAGACAACAACATGTACAGTTGCAATATAAAATCTGGTGCATCAAATATTACAGCTTCCTCATTTTAAAAAAATGAGATGGGAAGGAACAGAAAATTTTGAGATATGAACAGAATTAAAATTTATGAGAAAGGATCTTCCTAATGACAAATTAATTAGTACCATAGATACCTTCCTCATGGATAATAAACTAAAAAGATAGAACCCATAATGAGAGGGGCGATCACCAGGGCAGTTGAGCCCTGCAGAGGGTAGAGAAAGCCTAATCCTAAAACCATGTGTGCTGGCCTGTAATTTGTTAGAGCTGCTAGTCAAGGAGACCAAAGAGGTCCCCAAAACAATGCAGGCTGGCTATTGCCGAAGCACTTGGTTACTGGCCAGAGCTATGGTAAGACCTTATTGCTGAAGACGCCAAAGTCTGTGGACACAGGACATGAAGAAACCACACTGGAATTTAGAAGAAAGCCAGCTCCCTGCCGAGCAGGCCTCATAGTGCTGGAAAGAGCTATGAGAGCAGCTGGTTAATGGCCACCAACAACGTGAACAAGCAGGGGATGCTGCAAGTTATGAAATCAACCAGCTAGACATGAAGTACACACCTGACATAGTGGCCCACAGCCTAGGTGGATAACCAACAGCTTTCTGATTGGATAAGAGACCAGCTCAGTGGGAGAGAACACATACCTAGTACTGATGATCAGGTCACAGTCATGACATATGGATATGATGGCCATAGACTCCAGAGAGAAGCTCCCATTAGTTTTTGGCCAAGAAGAGTGGACACAACCATCAAAAAAAATCTCTCAATTATCTATGTGTATTCCCTTTAATCCAAACATTTCTCATTCTTGGTTGGAGAATCTGTTTTTCTTAAGAGATGACAGCAAACATCAGGAATGCCAAGATCCAGCAGTACAACAGAAAAGATAGCCAACTGCCTAGCATGAGACAAGCAACCTCTAGCACATCTGTTATGGACCAGGAGCTATCAGAGGGGAAGAGGCAATTGGAAAATAAGTGCTCTTCTCACTGCTAGCCTGACAATCTGCTCCAGGGAGGTGGCAATAGACACTGGGAACACTCAAAACTCATCAAAGTAGAATTCCAAAATTCACACAAAGCTCAACACTAAAATAGATTTATAACACACCCACCAAGGCTGAAGAACATTGAGGAAGAGGGGGAAGAAATATTGTAAGAGCCATGGGGTGGGAAGGAGTTTCCTGGGGCATTAGCCCCATACTCCCTAAAAAGAGACTGACTGTTCTATTCATAACCTATGGTGAATATACAAACACTCCATTTAGAAGCTCTTAGTGGAATGGGGGTAAGGAATAAGGGATATAAGAGGATTGCACATGGGAATGGGACCAACATACAATTATTAATTTAAAAGTATTTGCACATCATTATTGGAGTTTTCTCTCTAGTTGTTTCAAGACAGGTTCTCACTCTATAACTCAAGATGGCCTGAAACTCCTTGCCCAGCCCAGGCTGGTCCTCAAACTAGTGACAACCTCATGTCTCAGCAGTGGGATTATAGTGTGAACCATCATACCCTGAAAGATGTTTCTGAAATCTGTATTCCAAAAACCCTGCATGGGTACAATGAGGAAGGAGAAGTATGGCAATAATCCACACACCAAAGGATGAGCACATTAACCAGGCCTGCAGGATGTAATGAAGAGAGTGAGATGATGACAACCTGGACGTTAAATTGCTGGTGCCATTGGATGAGACTTTGGAAAGACTTATCCAAGGAAAGTATTGTGTGTGTGTGTGTGTGTGTGTGTGTGTGTGTGTGTGTGTGTGTGTGTATGTTGGGGTGGAGGGCACTTCCAGGGACTACCTCCAATGATGCCACTCTGCTATTCACACCCTTGGGCAGTTCCCACCCATATATACTAAGATTGGACTATGTGACCAAAAGAATATGAAAAAGTGGCAGTCTGTCACGTCAAGATTTGGTCATGGAATACAGCTTCTGTCTTGATTCCTCTCTCCCCCATCACTTGATTTGAGGAAGACAGACATCCACCATGTCATGGAAAGCTAAATGATAGAGAACTGAGGTCTCTAGCCAACAGCCTGTGAAAATGGAAGTCTCATAATAACAGCTAGCTAAGTGAGCTTGGGAGTGTATTCCATGGTTCCAGTTCAGCTTTCATATGACTGTGTCCTCACCTAACATCTGAACTTGAATGGGAACCTCCAAGCCTGAATCCTAACCCACAGAACCTGGAAGGATGGGAGTGTTTGAGGCAACCAAGTGTTGGAGAAACTTGGTGTGCAATAAGAAAGAACAGAAACAGAGCCTTGCCTTGTCTTTAACGATTCCACTCTGTTCAAGTCACATTTGCTTCCCTGTATCTGGAAACTAAATATGGACAAATTCACTCTATGCCCTTTCAGAATATTTTCCACTGATTCCATTCTATTGCAATAACTTTACTTTTCATACAAATTGTTGTCGCGCTTTCCAATCTTGTCTGTTTCAAGCCTTCTGCTATATTTTTTAATGAAGTCATATCTTCCCTTAGGCCTTTGGGCATCCACAAAACATATTAAAATTTTTCAGGCTCTATTACAATCCCTCCTTCCTCTGCTTCCTGAGTGCTGGGATTAAAGGTGTGTGCCACCGCATCTACTCTCCTGCATTACATTATTAATTTCATCCAACTTAATTACAGCTTCTGATTGTCGGCCATGGTAGCTCCTTTTCTGAATTTTCGGCATCTTCATGTTTAAGCCTCATTTTTGCTGGAAAATGTTGTTGTGGTTGTCTGCTGTCGTTGCCATCATCGTCATGCTCAGCACATTTTGTGTCTTTTTATCTGCAATGCTAGTTGCACACTACCTGTATCCATATTATGAGCCACAATCTGGAACCAGGAAATAGACTGGTTCTTCGGGGTAACCATTATGTAATCATATCGAGGATACTGGAGATTGAGTCATAGAAAGTAAAAGCCTTTGCACTGACTGTCTCTGAAAAACTGCAGCCTATCTCCCTGGACCTCAGCTTGCAGCTGCAACAGCCCTCGATGTCAGCACAGCTCCTCCTCTGTGGAGATGGCTGCAGAGTCCCACCTCTGCCTTCTAGCAGTGGGCAGGAGCCCTTCATTTCAAGTGGGGACCTTTAGGTACCAGGTACTCCTTAAAAGCTCAAGTCTAAACCAATTAAAAACACAAGGCTATTTAAAATAATGATGATGATAAATAAATCTGTGAACTATTCATGTAATGGTCTTTCCTAAAGATAGAATGACTAGAAATAAGCCTTTCCTCACTGCAAACATAATTTCATGCCTTCCTAGTAATTCTCATTTGCATAACGCACACCTGCTGGTGAAGATGGGCTTTCTAAAACTTCAAAATTCAAATTACACAATGTTCTTTTCCTGTGAACAATACAGTGCACATTCACTGCCTTTAAAAATTTATAGGAGCATATCATTTGTAGATGGGAATCTTTCCAAGCATAAAAAGTACATTTTTTTCCTTCCCTGGCTTTGGTGAGTCTTACTCGAATTCTTGTATTAAAATGTCCTTCCGATATCCATCACGGTGCTCCATAGTTATCATAGTTTAATGCTCCAGTGCACACATTTCTCTATTCCATCACTCGCTATTGTTTCCCTATGTGCTCATCCATTTTCATCTTTGAATTAATCTTCCTTTAAAGGATTGATGATGAGAATTTTAGAAAACATTACAAAGGCTTATGTCCAATATGCATCATAAGGGCTTTGTGTTTTTGAGGCAATATTGATTGTGTGTCTGTGTGGATGCGGTTTTAAAGGGAAAAACACCATGCCATCCTCAATGCTGGTTTCCATTAAATGCTTGAAACCTTAAAGGTGAAGCTAAGAAAATTCTTCACATCTGCCATAATGCAAAAGATTAATCTAAGGATTCAGCCATGGGGAAGAGTCATGATTTATAATTGCTTAGGATGACGGACTAGGCTATAAGTCTCTGGCTGGGAGTAAGTTGTCTGTGCCTGACCTTGCCTGTCTTTTATAGATAAATGGAGTTCTGCTACTCCAACAGACCATTTCAGTGTTACTTCAAGGAGATATGTTTCTTTAATCTTTTCTTTTTAAAAAAAATGTATTTGCTCATGTGTGTGTGTATGTGTGTGTGTGTGTGTGTGCGCGCGCGTGCGCGCGCGCACACGCGCATGTGCACATGCATGCATGCATGCACCTGGGTATGCCATTATCCAAAGAAGTAGGTTTCCATATGGCTTATTCTAAAACCTCTTAAATTTTCACTAACCCTCCTCCCACCCCTACTTTACTCAATCCTTTCCCCAACCCCCCCTTAGGCCATTACTCCCCTATTAGTCTGTTCATATATATATATATATATATATATATATATATATATATATATATATATATATATATATACACACACACACACAATACCCTCCCTTTAAGTCTTCCCTCTCCTCCCTCCTTTATACCCCCTGTCTAGCTTTCTGGCTTCTATTATTGACTTTTACTGCAACTCACATACAAGTCTAAACATTTGTAGCTAGGATCCACATATTAGAGAGAAAACATGCAGCATTTGGCTTTCTGAGCCTGGGTTACTTCACCTAGTATAATCCTTTCAGGTCCATCCATTTCCCAGAAAATTTCATAATTTCAGTTTTCTTTACTGCTGAATAGTATCCAGTATATAAATGAACCAGAGCTTCATTATCATTCACCAGTTGAGGGACATTTAGGTTGGGTCCATTTCCTAGCTATTGTAAATAGAGCCTCAGTAAATATAAATGAGCAAGTATCTCTAAGGTATAGAGTAGAGTCATTAGAATATATGTCAAGGAGTGGTATAGCTGAGTCATATGGTCAGTCTACTTTCAACTGCCTCAGGAACCTCCACACTGCTTTCCACAATGGCTATATGAGTATATAGTCCCACCAACAATGTAGAAGGGTCCCTATTTTTTCCACATCCTCGCCAGTATTGTCATTTGTTTTCTTGATGGTAGCCATTCTGACTGGAGTGAAATGAAATCTCAGAGTAGTTTTAATTTTCATTTCCATGATTGCTAAGGCAAAGAAATAGGTTTCATAATGGTGTTACTCCCCGTCCCCTTCTTATATGCTCCCCACAACTAGTGGCCTCTCTGCTTTGATATTCCCCTCTCCTCACCATCTGCTGCTCTTTCCTAGTCTCCTATCTTGAACCATAGCCTTTACTCACTCTCACACCCACCTGTTCACACACACACAAATATTAAAGTTAGCATGTGCACAGGAAAGAAAACACACAGGGTTTTTCTTTGAGGGCTTGAGTTACCTCACTTAAAATAATTTTTTTCTAATTCCATCCATTTTCCCACAAATTTCATAACTTCAGTTTTTGTTACAGCTGAGTGAAACTCCATTGTGTATCACAACTTTAACTATAGTCATTTTTATGCTATAATAGTTGGTTTGCATGTCTCTTACCATAAAAGAAAGTGAATTTTTTTCCATCTATATAATCTTAATACTATATTCTCAAAACTATTTATACATTCAATATACACATGTACATTCATATCAACAAGAAACTGCTTTATACTTTTCTGAATGCCTTGTGTTTATAATACTGTCCAGTATATCATAATGCTCAATAGATATGAGGAGGGTTGAGGTAAGGAAATCTAGTCTTCCATGCCTGGTATTTCTGTTGGTGGAAAATCTGACAAAAATGCTATATGAATCCCAGATAGTGCCTGGATTGAATACTCATGAAAGCCTGCACCATTAATTTAATATTGAAGAGTCACTTAGGACATGTCTTTGTACTTTACAGACCTGAAGGCATGCAGATTTGAAGAAGAATTAAGGACACTTATTGGACTGAACATTTATTTCTAATGTGGAAGCAAGTTTGATTTCAGAGTCCTGCATCTGGAAGGTTGCTGTGATCAGGGTGTGTGCTTACAGGGCTTTAATAAATTTTCTACAACCACAGAGTTAAATGCTCAACACACACACAAAAACATAAATAAAAGTATTACTCTTGCATATTTACTATAAATGAATTTATAAGCTTTGGTCAGACTTCACTGGTCATATAAATTCCCTCAGTCATCAAGCTTCATAGCAAACTATTGACTTTGCTGTTCCCAGTAGCTGCATCATGCCTGAGATTCAGACTGAAACTTTTATCCTCTGAGTATTACCTCTAGTTCCCATAATGCCTCTCAGACACTGAGCTCACTTCATTCATTGTCTATCATTTCACTCTCTTCACTCGGCCACATTCAATCCATCTAAGGAAACACTCGTTCTTCTTATTGCATCATCTCAACGTGAAAAAACACTTAATGCCATTTAACCTAAAATGTTACTGTATCTGAGTCATTATTTAATTAGTTGCACATGCGTGAAGAACCATAAGATGCTGTTCTGACTCCCTTCCTTTAAATGTATGACTGCCAGTTTCAGAATTTGACTCTTCTATTTCTCTAGATTATGATTCTTTCACTATCAAACCAACCATTTCCTAATTTCATTCCGAAGTTCCTCTGTCTTCTTGAACCACACTCAGTTGATAAACACATATGAAATTTTATTGGGAAAACAGGACAAAGAAGCAGAAACACCTCCTTTCACCTTCTGCTATGTATACCGACATTCTCTGCTTTTCTTCCTGTCACAGTGCCTAAGGAATTGCTGGTACTATGAAAAGCCACCCTCCCTCCAATCCTCTCTTGTCTTTATAAGGAACTCATTCCTTCAATTATCTCACTTCTAATGCACGTCTATTGATATTTTTCTCTGACTGTTAAAAGAAAATCAACTCTTTTTTCTTTGAATTTTTTTATTATTTTATTATCCATAATTAGATACACTAGTTGAAAGAGAGAGAGAGAGAGAGAGAGAGAGAGAGAGAGCACTCCAGGACCTCCTTCCAATGCAAATGACCTGCAGACACGTGTGCATCTGGCTTTACATGGGGCTGGGAAATCGAACTCAGGTCAGCAGACTTTGTAAGCAAGTGCCATAACCACTCAGCTATCTCCCTAGCCCAGGAAAATTAACTCTTAAGAAGATTTTTTTCTGAGTACTTTTATTTTCTTAATATGCTTAAGCTCTCCAAGAGAAGTGTGGCACCTTTATTTTAAACCATGCTGCAGAGTAAGAGCCATGCCAACACTGAGAATGGACTGATCAGAGAATGATGACAAGACTGTTAGATGTTGCTATGAATATTTCAAGGACAACATGGTGATAATTTAAAGTGGATCCTCCAATTTACCTAACTCGGCATAGGTGAAGCTCTTTCAAAATCAAGGATAGCTCAAAAGACTAGCTCTGGGGACAAAAGTGCTATGTGCTTTGTCCAGAGGCAGAAAAGGAAGCATCAGGAATATTTCTCACAGCAGCTGCAACCACAATGGGCATTACATGTGGCATAAACATGTGCAATAAATACATTAGCTATCACTAGATTCTCAGCCTCCATATGTGGGGATGATCTACTTTAAAAAGTCACATAAAGATGCTGGTGTGTAGCTGCAGTGGTTTACTACTTGCCTAATGTGCATGAGGCCATGAGTTCAATCTCCAGCATCACACACACACACACACACACACACACACACACACACACACACACACAGAGCATATAGTACTATTTGCTCTTTCACAAGTATGTATTATTCTTTCTGTAACATGAGGATCATCATCACCATCACCATCATCAGAGTTTTGAACAGGGAAAGAAGTAGAAATTAGCTAAATAATTCTGGTCTTCAAAACCACACACATATACACAGAATTCTCTGTAACTTGTGCTTGCTGACCTATCATTATAGGAATTTTCCAAACATGCAAAGCTGAAAGAATATTAAACATGCTTAATGGCCATAAGATTCACTGGTATAATCCAGAACTACAAAGAATAGGGGCTACATGTAAGAATATTTAACTCATGTTGCCTCATTAGTTTCATAAGGACCAAATTTAGACCTCATTTAAGGAAGTTAATTATGACAGCTCCACATAACTTTGTAATATACTGTGCATTAAACTGTTACAAGTTCTTAGGTTTCAAAGCAACAGAAAGGATAAGGAAGCTCATCATCACAATGGAGAGATATACTGTGCTGGGGAGACCGCTAGTTAAAGGCACTTGCTTGCAAAGTCTGCCCGCCTGGGTTTGATTCCCCAGTCCCCACGTAAAGCCAGACCCACAACATGGGGCATGTATTTGGAGTTCATGTGCAGTGGCAAGAGACCCTGGAATTCTCTCCCTCTCTCTCTCTCTCTCTCTCTCTCCTCTTTCTGAGTTATCACAGCTAGAATGAGTGCGTTGCTATGAAGGTGCAAATTTCAGCATGAAAGCATCCAATTGGCTAACATTTGTCAACTGTCTACTTCCAGTCTAAGAAGGTCAATGCACATGCTTAACATTTCCATAAAATTGCACCCAATGAGGATAAGGTAATTTCCCTAAAGTAAATTAAGATGCTTTTAGGTATGAGACATGAATACCTAATCAACATTTTTTTAAAAAGTCAACTGGATCCAAAGAGAGCATAAGAGAGTGTTCATATGTACTACTG